>LPNX010771397.1:15934-38040 GCA_001517045.1 Pseudotsuga menziesii
TGTATAATATACAAAAAATATACAAAATATGGATCAAAGTCCATAAAATGCTCCTAAGTCTAAGATTGACCACCTTGGTCCCCTTGATCATCCTGATCACCCTGCGCTCGGGCTTCTCCAGCCTCCTCAACTTCAGCAGCATCAACAACATCTATATACACAAGTACTGCTCTCGCTACCCGCCTCATAAGGTGTATCTAGATAGGTGGTATACCAACCACTAGCTCCTACATGATGGCAAGGATATAGTCAATGCGTAAGGTAGGTACTCTCTGGGTCAACCTGGCCAGATTACCCTCAAGAACCCTAATCAAACCCTGGTCCTCTCCCAACATAGGATGCACATACATGCATAGATGGCCAACAGGGTGGACTGGTCCTGTTTGTGCCAGAAATTGTTCCCAGACTACAAGAGAACAAGCCAACACAATCTCAATAAACACAATAAAGTAAAATAGGGTTTTTCTAGGGTTTTGGTTGAACAGTTTGAAGACAAGAGGGAAAACATTCATAAGACCAAAGCAAACACTAAATCATGAGCATTTAAATGACTGATATGTATAACATATAAACCATAATCTAGCAGAATAAACACAATACTGATTTTCACCCACAATTAGCAAGCATTTCAAGCATAAAAACATTAAACAGGAAATGAATATACCAATTGATTAATTAACACAAATTAGAAATGAAACCAGTCAATAATCAAAAGGGCATATAGTGCATATATTTCATAGTTCATCCATCAAAAACACATAAGAGTCTTTACACTTAGCTCATAAACAAAGCTTGATAGCCTCCCCTTGTCAGCAAAAATCGAACCCCCAAGTGTCCTCTTTCAGACTTACATTTATCCCGTTCTTTCAAAAACAGTTGCATAACTGAACCCTAACTACTTTTCAAGTTATCTATCAAACTATTCAATACAAACTTTATCTGTATACAAAATGGAATTACTTTTCAAACTAACTAATAACTACTCCTGTCAAAATGTATTTACAAATCTTTTGCTGATTCAACTAGAAGAGCAATTCCCTCTAATGCTTGAGCTTTCCTTCTAGCCTTCAGGTGGTCTTCTTCCAAGTCTACAACTTTCTTTATTAACTCTTCATTCTGCTAAGTCAACTCCTGGATAGTCTGCCTTAATTATATAAATTGATTCTCTGTCTGTCAGGTGTCGAACTGCATGCCCCAATCTTCTTTGACCGTTTTGACCACTCCATACAACCGCTCCTAAAAGCCATAATTTTTGCTCTGTTTCAAAATTTCAATTACCAAGCACTGATTTCTCACCATGATCTCCACCTACTCTATGTGCATTGTAGGAAAAAACATGATTCGAAACGCCTTTGTCTCATTATGGTCTGCTATCATTATTGCATCAGCTCTACCAGAAACCGCCACGATTTGCCTTCATGATGATATTCACACCTGTCACAATGATTAATATTTGAATGCTTCTGTGGTATCGGCGTCTCTCATCACTAAAAACTAATCTTTCCTAGCATTGGAAATCAGAACCCCAAGACTAAATGCTGCCGCAATGTCGGCGCTTTAAACCACTAGCTTCGCGATCGACGATCGGAAGCTCTAGCAACTATCTCGTTGGAGCTTTATACCAGAATGTTTCCGCAATGTCGGTGACATAAACCACTAGCTTCACGATTGGCTCTAGCAACTATCTTGTTAGTGCTTTAAACCACTATGATGCCGTAGTGTCGATGACATAAACCACTAGCTTCGTGATTGGCGATCGGAGGCTCTATAAACTATCTCATCGGAGCTTTATATCAGAATTTTTCTGCAGTGTCGGCAACATAAACCACTAGCTTCACGATCGGTGATCGAAAGCTCTAGAAATTATCTTGTCGACACTTTAAACCACTATACTGCTGCAATGTCGGTGACATAGAGAACTAAATCTCGGAAATGTTGAATGATGATTTTTAACTTGCACGACTTTTTTGTAGCGCCTGTGTGCATTTGTTTTTGGCTTGCGCTACAAGAAAATTCAAGTTAATGATTTTCAAAAATTAATTTTGTGATATAGGTTTAAACTTGGTTTAGGAGTCCTAATTAAACTTTTTATGTTATTTTTTAGACTTTTCAATCCATATAAGCCTTATATAATCCCTTTGATTATGAAATCAAACCAAAACTTGTAAAAATAAACTAAAAAATCAAATAACATGAAAGCTAATGGGAAAAAACTCAAACTATCCCAATCAACAAAATTTTCTAGGAATAAAGAGTAAAACCAAACTTCAAAACATAAACAAAAGTATTAAAATATGGAAAACAAAAACATGACCTAACTTTTGGCTCCTACTGTGGGATGAAGTCCTCCCTTTGAGGCTTCAAGAACCTGTAGACCAGTGCCTTCTCTGCTGCTACCTGCTATTCTGTAAAACATCCATTGGGCTATGGAGTCCTTATTCTACAATTCACACACTAGTACATACAATGAGATTCAAATCTCTTTCCTTCAAAAACTGTAAAAGTATCTGAGGAACCTTCCATTTAATGAATTAAATTGTAATCCCATTTCCAATGTAACCAGGAAAAATTTCATCAACCCACCAAAACTTGCTTCCAAATATGAATATATGTATAATTAGAAATATTGGAAAACATGAACAGTAAATATCTAGCAACTTGTACTCACTTTCATCAAATGATGTCTCTAAGATAACAGATTTATAATTTAGTGTTGAGTCTAAATAATCTGCCACTGGATCATAAAAATTTCCAAAAGTTACCTATTCATGTTCTATGAAAAAGATAGGTTGTCCATAAGAATATTTTGTTCCATGAATATCAAGCAGGCATTGGTAATAAAAGACATCAGGATCAGCCCGAATTTGCTCTGGAATTTTTTAGATAGTATCATCAATAATGTCAACAAGATGAACCTCCTTTTCCACACTGTCTTCAAATGGATAACTATCATACATTGGCTCCGGTTGTTCAAGGATAATGGACTGAATGTATTCATGAATCTGCTATCATATTGTGCCATATCACACACCTCACACATTTCTGGGTCTTTCTTTTCAATTTCATCATCATATTTATGAAAAATTGGAGCATCTTCATAATGGTTTTGAACAACAGATTTATCATAACCATGAATATAAGAAACTTCTGATATAACGTTAAAAATGTCAACATCCTAACTTTCATCAATTTTAATATCAAAACAAAAAGGACTAGAATATAATTCATCACAGAATTCTTGTCCTGAAACCCCAATCTCTTCATCATAACAAGGAGCATTCTGAGAAATTTCAAATGATGATACTGAAGGTTCGTGCTTTTCTTCATTACAAGGCTTATTTTTAACACAATAATGATTTCCAATAGTTTGTTCAACAAGAGATTGATCATCAACAGGACTAGCATTCAATTGATTATTAAGACTATTGAAATCATTATGAGAATATTCCAAACTATCTCTACTGATCTAATCACTGGAATAATCTTCAACCTTACCTAAAACAACAACTTGATTATCGTAATGATCATGGAATTATTCCTTGACAAGAGTATCTGAAAATGTTATCTCTTCATCTTCAACAAATTTTGAAACTACAACTTCTTCATGATATGTTTTGAATCCTTGATTATACTTATCATCATGATTTTTTGAATCATAAATTGTATTATAAAAATCAGCCTGCTCACAACAATCTTAAAAAAAAAATTCAGCTGAGAACACATACTTACAATGTTTCCGAAAACATGTGTGGAATTCTTTCAGTGAGGAAATGCTAGCAGCAGGAAAAGAAAAATACCATTCTCGTGCATCTTGCTCGAGTAAATACATGAACATATTCATGAGCACATCTTCAAGCTGTATATTTAACTGAACCATATATTGATGAAATTTGATAAGGTGATATGAAGGATTATCCTCTTTGCTTTCTCTAAACCATGGAAGATAATCTCCCCAAACATCCATAGTAGGTACTGGATTTGGAAAACCTGGAACATCAAAAAAATTGAAAGGTGCAAACCTTTGAGCCAGAATGGCTTCCATGGTCTTCAGCCTCTGCATCTTGAAATAGTGGAGTCGCCAATCGATTTGTCAAGATAGATTTTGTTTTTCCTCCTTAGAAAGTGGAAAGGGTGAAAGTAGGTCAAATTAATAAGGGCTGCACAAAGCTGGGGATGACTTTGATCTCCTAATTTTCCTAGCTTCATTCATAATTTTCTCTGGGTTTGAGACACCCAGGTGCAATGGTGAACTAGGTTTGTTTCTTGTCCCAACTCCCTTAGTAGCCACTGTGAAATACTGGTGAAAATTAGTCTTTAAGATTTGTTGGTTTAAGTTCACCTCTCAAAACTAGTGAAAATATAAGTATCCCTGGGAAAATAGTTTTTCAACTTCGTGCCCGGTAATGGCACCAAAGATGTTTGTACCAGAAATTGTTCCTAGACTACAAGAGAACAAGCCAACACAATCTCAATATACACAATAAAGTAAAATAGGGTTTTTCTAGGGTTTTGGTTGAACAGTTTGAAGACAAGAGAGAAAACATTCATAAGACCAAAGCAAACACTAAATCATGAGCATTTGATTGACTGATATGTATAACATATAAACCATAATCCAGAAGAATAAACACAATATTGAGTTTCACCTATAGTTAGCAAGCATTTCAAGCATAAAAAAATTAAACAAGAAATCAATATACCAACTGAGTAATTAACACAAATTAGAAATGAAACCAGTCAATAATCAAAAGGGCATATAGTGCATATATTTCATAGTTCAGTCATCAAAAAACACATAAGAGTATTTACACTTAGCTCATAAACAAATCCTGATAGCCTCCCCTTATCAGCAAAAATCGAACCCCCAAGTGTCCTCTTTCAGACTTACATTTATCCTGTTCTTTCAAAAACAGTTGCATAATTGAACCCTAACTACTTTTCAAGTTATCTATCGAACTATTAAATATAAACTTTATCTTTATACAAAATGGAATTACTTTTCAAATTAACTAATAACTACTCCTATAAAAATGTATTTACAAATCTTTGCTGCTTCAGCTAGAAGAAAAATTCCCTCTAATGCTTGAGCTTTCCTTCTAGCCTTCAGGTGGTTTGCTTCCAAGTCTGCAACTTTCTTTATTAACTCTTCATTCTGCTAAGTCAACTCCTGGATAGTCTGCCTTAATTCTATAAATTGATTCTCTGTCTATCAGGTGTCGAACTGCATGCCCCAATCTTCTTTGACCATTTTGACCACTCCTGACAACCGCTCCTGAAAGCCATAATTTTTTCTCTATTTCAAAATTCCGATTACCAAGCACTGATTTCTTGCCATGATCTCCACCTACTCTACGTGCATTTCAGGAAAAAATGTGATTCGAAACGCCTTTGTCTCATTATGGTCTGCTATCATTATTGCATCAGCTCTGCCAGAAACCGCCACGATTTGCCTTCATGATGATATTCACACCTGTCACAGTGATTAATATTTGAATGATGTCACGGTATTGGCATCTCCCATCACTAACAACTAATATTTCCTAGCATTGGCGATCGGAACCCCAAGACTAAATTTTGCCGCAATGACGGCTCTTTAAACCACTAGCTTTGCGATGGGCGATCGAAAGCTCTAGCAACTATCTCATCTGAGCTTTATACCATAATTTTACCGCAATGTCGGTGACATAAACCACTATCTTTGTGATCGGCGATCGGAAGCTCTAGAAACTATCTTGTCGGTGCTTTAAACCACTATTCTACTGCAGTGTCGATGACATAAACCACTAGCTTCACGATCGGTGATCAGAAGCTCTATCAACTATCTCGTCGGAGCTTTATACTGGAATGTTGCCACAGTGTTGGTGATATAAACCACTAGCTTCGCGATCGACGATCGGAAGCTCTAGTAACTATCTTGTCAACGCTTTAAACCACTATGCTACCATAGTGTTGACGACATAGAGAACTAAATCTCTGAAACATTGAATGATGATTTT
Organism: Pseudotsuga menziesii; assembly: GCA_001517045.1. Taxonomy (NCBI): domain Eukaryota; kingdom Viridiplantae; phylum Streptophyta; class Pinopsida; order Pinales; family Pinaceae; genus Pseudotsuga; species Pseudotsuga menziesii. The sequence continues at coordinate 21,931 of LPNX010771397.1, forward strand.
TAACTTGCATGACTTTCTTGTAGCGCCTGTGTGCATTTGTTTTTGGCTTGCGCTACAAGAAAATTCAAGTCAATGATTTTCAAAAATTAATTTCATGATATAGGTTTAAACTTGGTTTAGAAGTCCTAATTAAACTTTTTATGTTAATTTTTAGACTTTTTAATCCATATAAGCCTTATATAAGCCCTTTGATTATGAAATCAAACCAAAACTTGTAAAAATATACTAAAAAATCAAATAACATGAAAGCTAAAGGGAAAAAACTCAAACTATCCCAATCAACAAAATTTTCTAGGAATAAAGTGTAAAACCAAACTTCAAAACATAAAACAAAGTATTAAAAGATGGAAAACAAAAACATGACCTAACATCTGGCTCCTACTGCGGGATGAATTCCTCCCTGTGAGGCTTCAAGTACCTGTAAACCAGTGCCTTCTGTGTTGCTACCTGCTATTCTGCAAAATATCCATTGGGCTATGGAGTCCTTATTCTGCTATTCACACACTGGTATATACAATGAGATTCAAATCTCTTTCCTTCAAATACTGTAAAAGTATTTGAGGAACCTTCCATTTACTGAATTAAATTGTGATCCCATTTCCAATGTAACCAGGAAAAAATTCATCAACCCACCAAAACTTACTTCTGTTTCCACCTTTCACACACCTGGGTCACGTGGCAGAAATCTTCAAGCCACTCGGTGTGTCCTTGGGGGCAAGTCTCGAGTCAAGGCTGTCACCTTGTTCTTGACTCCTCTGTTTAGGCTCAACTCCTAACGAAGCCAAGGGGGGTAGACCCTATTAAGTTACTAAGGCAAAATTATTTAGTATGGTGATGTTAAATTGAATGAGCTACTTAGGAGTTTGAAATTTAACCATAAACAACCATAGATGACAAGATACAAAATGAGCGCACGAAAGCACAATGCTGAGACACAATATATATATATATATATATATATATATATATAGAAATAAAATAGCCAGTGTCTTAAAATGGATTCAAAATATAATCAATGTACTTGCATGTGCTTGGAGTGAATGTTTTGTGATTGCCTCTTGGTACGTTTTGAGTTAATGTGACTTATGAGTTGATTAAGATTAGGCAAAGGGGTGGACTCCATATATACCCGAGAGTACTTGGAGTATGTCCAAAACTAAACCTTCACGACTACTCGCAATGAATATGTGGGCTGAATGGAGTCTCTGAGGCTATTGTTCATAATGCACCCACAGGTGTAACAGATATCGGCGCCTCGAGGTCACTTTTCAGGAGTACCCACTTCCTTTGGGTATTTTGCCACCATAATGGTTAGATCGAGGCGTTAGATTTTCTCCTGATGGTTTCTCAATTTGGGAGAGTGAATACTAATTATTCTAGTCACTCAAGTGCTTTTGATGTATCTTGACTGATCGGATGAACTGCAGCTAAGTGTAGAGCATACACACCGGAGTCTTGTCAATTTTAGTAAATTTTAAGATAAGTGTTCTTGTTAAAAAGAAAACCCTCCAGGAACCTCTTTCGATCCAAGTGGATCTCAATCAGGGAATCAAGGAGGGGTTAATTTTATTATAGCTGATGCAACAGTTGATGAAAAAGAAAACAAAGATACACAATGTCGATTTTCTAATTAGTCCTACCACGCATCTCTTTCCCCTTTCGGGTCAATCGCGAAGTCATGGGATAAGTATTAAAATTACTTTGAAACCTCAAATATGGAATATGGAAATGCTTATAAATCAAAGTATACTATCCTGCAAATTAGAACTATGCTAGATTAAAAAAGGATAAATGAAAAGCAAAAAAAACACAGACGCAAATCCCCCCGGGGGTATGGTGAATAGGCTTGAAAGAGCCTATTCAAAAAGATATTTTGTTTTTATTAGCAGCGATTTACAATATCTGCAAATTGAAATTCATGCACTTTGGTCCTTGTTATCTGGGATTCAAAGGCTTACAACAATCTTGTAACAAGCTAAAATCAAAACACGGCAGTAGGGGAAGCTTCCAGGAAGCTCTGGTTCGTCCAAGAGTTGGAAAATGGGCAGAGTCTCCTTCTGCTTTTTTTTAGACCTGCTAAAAAATAGCAAGCAATTAAAATCAAATGTTCCCAAACACACTTTAAAAGTGTTTTGGGTCACCACGCTAGTTACCGAAAAAAAACTAAGTAAAAAAATGTTAGAAGGGGCTAATCTAGTTTTGCAAAAAGGACCCAGGGAAAGCAAGATTTCCTTGGGATCTTGGCTTGCTATTTAGGTAGCCAATGAGATATGCACTTTTCTTGCAGAATTTAAATCTTTGAAGAACGAAAAAAGAAACTGCCTTATGAGTAATCTTTAGATCTATGCTTTAGCTAGTTGCAAAAAAGGAAATTCCTACACCTAGATCTATCTTTATGAAATGATATTCTTTATGAAATTATAGATCTAAGAAGCAAGACTCTTATAAACTAGATCTAACAATATATATTCAATTCTTAGAACTAGATCTGATCATAAGAGGAAGAGATATGTAACTGGAAGATTGATTTTAATAGAAAGGAGGAAGAGAAGGGGAAAGGCCCGTTGTTGGATGGATCTGCAATGGAAACTTGTTAGTGGAATATAGAGGGGAAATTCCTTCACAAAGTTTTTGGATGTACAGTGTAGTCAAACTAGGTCCATAGCTCGTCCAATCTTTGCTACCTAAAAACTAAACACACAATCCTGCACAAAACCTCATGATATTTGGATATATATATGAAAAAGAGACAAGAATTACATGCAAATAAACTTATTAAACATGTATAATCTAGATATTCAAACATATATGCTATGAGATATAGAAAAAGCAAGTAACCTTACTTTCCCAACTATACTCCTATTGATTCAGCTGAATCGTTCAAGCCAGACAGGGTTCAGATGCAGAAATTGAGAGAAAAGCCGACAACATCAATAGCCATAAGACAATGCTTAATCCACACACATGAGAGCATTACACCATTTGGCCTCCAAAGCTTATTTATTCCAACAATCAAAAGATTACAACAGTATTACAATAGCAATCCCTTCAATCCAACTCTAACTAGAATGAGCTTGTGCCTTGATTTATACAAAAACCAGGAGATCCAGCCCAGGGGGCGCAAATTCCAAGGAGACAGATCAAATCAACTGATGGAGAGTCAATCAATCCAAATCTGAAGCTGAACTGAGCCTACTTGTCAACCGGGGGGCTGATTGAGCTGACACATCAACCCATAAAATGACACATCAGTCCACAGAGCATCCAGGAGAGTCCACACATGTGGAGGAGAGAGAGAGAGCACAATTCCCCATAAAAGCTGCTAAAGATCAACTCTGGATCTGATTTGATCACCTCCTTCAGTCAAGGATTTGTCAGATCTAGTCAATTTGGTTCAGATCTGACTGATTTCAATCAAATCAGCTAAGAATCCACTGATCTATGATTCTGGATTTGCTCCCTTATTCATCAATTTATTAATTAAAATAATCAATAATTGATTTTTGGGGCTTTCTGACCTAAGTGATGGAAAATCACTCAAAACTAGGAAATAGTGGGTCCATGGGTTTACATGGTGCTCTTAGCTTGAAAATGAGCACCTACATGACTGAAACTGATTATTTGGCCCACTTTTATTATAAAATCAATTTTTTCAATTAAACTATTAAAAAAATAGCCTAATTTTTGGAAAAATTAAATTTTAATAAAAAACACTGAAAAATCAAAAAATTGAAAAATTGAAAAAACCTAGGGGGACTTAGACATGTTCATATGACTCGACCATGATGCCTAGCATGTTTATACATTGACACATAGACTCTAATAACCTCAATAGGCCTAAATTCCAAGCCGACCACCCCAGCTTTGGAGGTATGGAGTGAAAAACTCAGAAATTATCAGTAGTTTATTCAACAACCAATAATAACCAAGGGAAAAAAACACCCTAGGCTGATCGGATTGACAAATAAATTCTAATAGACCGAGTCTTTTACAGACACTATCATGCTAGAACATTTATTACAAATGCCCCATGGGGTATGAACATCTGGCATAGTATAACAAAGCTCCCCAGAAGCAAGACTGAAGGTTCTCTGAAGTCCGAACAAGTTATTCTTGTCCGATTCACCAGGCTCACTTGGTAAAAAACCACTAAGTACAAATTAGGTGGTAACAACTTCCAAATACAAATATATGTATAATCAGAAATATTGGAAAACATGAAGAGTAACTTTCTAGCAACTTGTACTCACTTTCATCAAATGATGTCTCTAAGATAACATATTTATAATTTAGTGTTGACTCTAAATAATCTGCCACTAGATCATAAAAATTTCCAAAAGTTACCTCTTCATGTTTTGTGAAAAAGATAAGTTGTCCATAAGAATATTTTGTTCCATGAATATCAAGCAGGCATTGGCAATAAAAGACATCAAGATCAGCCTGAATTTGCTACGGAATGTTTTGGACAATATCATCAATAATGTCAACAAGCTGAACCTCCTTTTCCACACTGTCTTCAAATGGATAACTATCATACATTGGCTCTAGTTGTTCAAGGATAATGGATTGAATGTATTCCTGAATCTGCTGATCAGATTGTGCCATATCACACACCTCACACATTTCTGGGCCTTTCTTTTCAATTTCATCATCATATTTATAAAAAATTGAAGCATCTTCATAATGGTTTTGAACAACAGATTTATCATAACCATGAATATAAGAAACTTCTGATATAACGTTAAAAATGTCAACATCTTGAATTTCATCAATTTTAATATCAAAACAAAAAGGACTAGAATATAATTCATCACAGAATTCTTGTCCTGAAACCCCAATCTCTTCATCATAACGAGGAGCATTCTGAGAAATTTCAAATGATGATGTTGAAGGTTCGTGCTTTTCTTCATTACAAGGTTGTTTTTTAACACAACAATTATTTCCAATAGTTTGTTGAACAAGAGATTGATATTCAACAGGATTATCATTCAAATGATTATTAAGACTGTTGAAATCATTATGAGAATATTTCAAACTATCTCTGTTGATCTCATCACTAGAATAATCTTCAACCTTACCTAAAACAACAACTTGATTATCGTAATGATCATGGAATTCTTCCTTGCCAATAGTATCTAAAAATGTTACCTCTTCATCTTCAACAAATTCTGAAACTATAGCTTCTTCATGATATGTTTTGAATCCTTGATTATACTTATCATCATGATTTTTTGAATCAGAAATTGCATTATAAAAATCATCTTGCCCATAACAATCTTTAAAAAAAAATTCAGCTGAGAACACATACTTACAATGTTTCCAAAAACATGTGTGGAATTCTTTCAATGAGGAAATGCTAGCAGCAGGAAGAGAAAAATACCATTCTCGTGCATCTTGCTCGAGTGAATACATGAACATATTCATGAGAACATCTTCATGCTATTTATTTAACTGAACCATATATTGATGAAATTTGATAAGGTGATATGAAGGATTATCCTCTTTGCTTTCTCTAAACCGTGGAATATAATCTCCCCAAACATCCATAGTAGGTACTTGATTTGGAAAACCTGGAACATCGAAAAAATTGAAAGGTGCAAACCTTCGAGCCAAAATGGCTTCCATGGTCTTCGGCTTCTGCATCTTGAAATAGTGGAGTCACCAATCGATTTGTCAAGATAGATTTTGTTTTTCCTCCTCGAAAAGTGGAAAGGGTGAAAGTAGGTCAAATTAATAAGGGTTGTATAAAGTTGGGGATGACTATGATCTCCTAATTTTCCTAGCTTCTTTCACAATTTTCTCTGGGTCTGAGACACCCAGGTGCAATGGTGAACTAGGTCTGTTTCTTGTCCCAACTCCCTTAGTAGCCACTGTGAAATACTAGTGAAAAGTAGTCTTTAAGATTTGTTGGTTTAAGTTCACCTCTCAAAACCAATGAAAAGATAAGTATCCCAGGGAAAATAGGTTTTCAACTTCATCCCTAGCAATGGCGCCAAATATTTTTGTGCCAGAAATTGTTCCCAGACTACAAGAGAACAAGCCAACACAATCTCAATAAATAAAATAAAGTAAAATAGGGTTTTTCTAGGGTTTTGGTTGAACAGTTTGAAGACAAGCGGGAAAACATTCATAAGACCAAAGAAAACACTAAATCATGAGCATTTGAATGATTGAGATGTATAACATATAAACCATAATCCAGTAGAATAAACACAATACTGAGTTTCACCCACATTTAGCAAGCATTTCAAGCATAAAAACATTAAACAGGAAATGAATATACCAACTGATTAATTAACACAAATTAGAAATGAAACCAGTCAATAATCAAAAGGGCATATAGTGCATATATTTCATAGTTCAGTCATCAAAAACACATAAGAGTCTTTACACATAGCTCATAAACAAAGCTTGATAGCCTCCCCTTTTCAGCAAAAATCGAACCCCCAAGTGTCCTCTTTCAGAATTACATTTATCCTGTTCTTTCAAAAACAGTTGCATAACTGAACCCTAACTACTTTTCAAGTTATCTATCGAACTATTCAATATAAACTTTATCTTTATACAAAATGGAATTACTTTTCAAACTAACTAATAACTACTCCTATCAAAATGTATTTACAAATCTTTTGTTGCTTCAGCAAGAAGAGCGATTCCCTCTAATGCTTGAGCTTTCCTTCTAGACTTCAGGTGGTTTGCTTCCAAGTCTGCAACTTTCTTTATTAACTCTTCATTCTTCTAAGTCAGCTCCTAGATAGTCTTCCTTAATTCTATAAACTGATTCTCTGTCTGTCAGATGTCGAACTGCATGCCCCAATCTTCTTTTACCATTTTGATCACTCTAGAAAACCGCTCCTGAAAGCCATAATTTTCACTTTGTTTCAAAATTTCAATTACCAAGCACTGATTTCTTGCCACGATATCCACCTACTCTATGTGTATTTTAGGAAAAAACTTGATTTGAAATGCCTTTGTCTCATTATGGTCTGCTATCATTATTGCATCAGCTCTGCCAGAAACCACCACGATTTTCCTTCATGATGATATTCACACCTGTCACAGTGATTAATATTTGAATGTTGTCGTGGTATCGACGTCTCCATCACTAACAACTAATCTTTCCTAGCATCGGCGATCGGAACCCCAAGACTAAATGTTGCTGCAATGTCGGTGCTTTAAACCACTAGCTTCGCGATCGGCGATCGGAAGCTCTAGAAACTATCTCATCGGAGCTTTTGTTGGGCTAAGGGCAGACCTGGGTTCTTATGCTTTTATCTTCACACCAACAAACAGACCCCCAGTGTTGGCCCTTTTGGCAACAACCTGCGAACAGGTTGCAGTCTCACTTGAAACAGCTATGGGGTGCCGCAGAATCAGGTTTATGCAAGTGAAAGAGGGATATTATTGTACCTTTAGCCTTAACAAAGAATAATTATGCAATACAGAGCTTCGACATTCACTTAAATAGCTTCACAGTTTAGATAAAAAGACAGTTTCTTGCTTAACCCTTAACTGGGAATTCACAGCAAAGTTAGTACTTAGGAATATATCTTACTTATCATTCACCTACTTATCAAATGCATAAAAACATAACATGAACAAAAGTAAAAGGAACCACCACAACACAAGATGTACGTGGTTCACCCCCAGTGTAAGGGCTACGTCCACAGAACTGTGTTTATATTCAACACTTTACAAAATAATAGTTCTGATCTGCGCACTCAGCTGCAAATCTTCTCAACAACCCAAAACCCTCTGCGCACTTAGCTGCAGAACCTTTCTTCCAAAACCCTCTGTGCACTCAGCTACAGAGGTTGTCCACACACTCAGCTGGGACTTAACCTTAAACCCAAAAAATAGACCTTAGCTTCGTCGCATCACATCATATCATAACAAAAATCATACTTGACTTCTTTACATCAATGCCTCTATTACAATACCATGGGCTTAAACCATGGGCTTAAAAACCATGGGTCATTTACAAAAAGAGGGGCTTCGACCCAACCCCGAATCCCGTAAGACTATTTTGGACCGCAACTCTACTTACAAGCTTCGCACCAAAACCGCGGAGTTGCCAAAATTAAGGACCTTCAAGGTTAGAGCCCCAACAGGCCCCTAAGAATCACCGGTGTCCCATCTCGGGACACTCTGCTGCTTTTCTGGTGGAAGAATCTTGTTGGAAAAGATAGTAAATTGCTTGTTGAGGCTGCGCATGATATCTTTGGCTGCTTGCTCCTTCGCCACTATCTCTTGCACTGTTGTTGCATATGCTTTGTTGGCCTTTTCCTGCGCAAACGCATCATACTCCTTCAAGACTTTGAGCTGGTTTTCCACAGCAGTGCTCAACTCCAAGGACTCGTTAATAAGGGGCTACACAAAGTTCACCAACAGTGTTTCTTTCCTTCTGCAAGACTCAATTTCTCACTGGAGCTCATTCTATGCTTCACCTTAAGCATCTTTTGCATAGGAGGCAATGTCTTAATTTCTGCTTTTACTACGTCCAGCTCTGTCTGTCACTGCTTGATGGTTTCTTGCAACTTTTCTACTTCTAGGTTGTCCTGCAAGTTTTCCCAGGCCTTGACACTTTCGTCTAGTAGCTTAGATGCACTACTTACAAGATCTAAGATCCTTGTTGTTGAGGCCTGAATATCTCTACAACGTTGTTCCCTGAACTCTGGTGGACTCTCAGGAATGAGGCGAAGTAGAAGCTCCACAATCTGAGCCTCATGTTCTGCTTTCATCTTCTCTATCTTGCTTCAAGATTGTTGCACATAGTCTTTCAGCTTGACGATTCTTTGCTCCGGTTCTTCTTTAGCTTGCATTTCAAAGTCAGGGAGACTTCGACACGCCTCATCCAATACTCATGCTAATGTAGCCCGCTTGTTTTCTACTTCCCTCTTCTTCTGTTCAGCTTCTTCCAACTGTGCTGTGAGGCTCTCACTCTGCTTCGTGGAATTCTCTAACTTCATGTGTGAGTAGTTGTATCGTTCTCGGATCTCCTTCATGAGGGCCAATTGACAAAGATGCAGCTCCAGCATAGATAACTTGGTGTAATCTATCTCAACTTTCATGCTCATCTGTGATCGAGATGCTGCATCAGTTATTATAAGGGCTACACTTGGTATTTGTCCTCTGTTGTTTCTAGCGGGCCATTGTCTCGTATCTGGCTACGCACTTACTGGGGCACTGCTTGCTACAGCTCCTGTTGCTGTTCTTTCCGCTAGCTCCTTCAATTCTGTAATTCACTGTGCTACGCCACCAAGCGCATCAAGATGTGTAGCTGCAAACTCTACCCATTTGCTAGATCATACCTCTGTAGACTTCATCAGAGCCTGATCAAGCTCTTCAATTGTCAAAGCAGGCTCTTTGACGATATTCTTTCCCTTCGACACCTTAGTTTTCTTTCGGGGCTGAGGCTTAGTCACTTCCTCTACTTCGGGAGACTTGCGCTTATCTGGGCGATTGGGGTCTGAGATGGTTTTGACCAATTCTTCTTCTTATTCATTAGCTCCGTCATCTCCACCCTGGTCACCTTCGCTCTGCTGTGGCTCATTTTTTTCTTCGCTCCCTTCGAGTGGGTCATTCTGTTGCGGCTGACTAGGACCTGCGCCCACATCTGTTACTAGGGGGACTGGTATGTTGGGCCTTGTTCCTTCATCCTTCATCCATTCAGCCGGCCACTGCTAAACTACTGCGAGGATGTCCTCCTGGTTTACCATGTACGGTAATTTCCACCATGCATGTTTGTTATCTGTGCGGGCCTGGATGAAGACATTATGCATGTCAGCCTTGAAGTTGGCCACTCCAGTATACTGAGAGAATAGCTCATTACTGAGCCATGGTGTCTTCAGGATCTCATATGAAATGTTCATCGCATAGAAGGAAAACACGTAGTTCGTCATCTACTACAAGGCCTCATCCTGCGACACCCAAAGAGATGCATACCTTGCTATGCCAGGCATCTCCGGAGGCACATCAACAAACTGTGCCTCGGTAGGTTCTCTACATCCTACCAGTGCAATAAGAACTAACAACCATGAAAAATTAAAGGATCTACCTTTCTCCTGTGCATCACGAACATCTTCAAGGAATTCTCTAGCAATGTACTCTGCCCATTTGTAACTGTACCCTTCGGCACAGTTCACAACAATATTGACAATCGGGGCAGGTACTTCATTAGGTTTGCACTTCCGCATTAATTTGCATGCTAGGAGCTCTGCGGTGAAGCAAATGCTTTGGTGCCGAATTGTCGAGGTTTGATACCCTCGCTTTCCTTTTGTCAGACCGAAGTGGTCCTTCATGTGCTGCACCAGCTTCGTATCGTTGTGCTTTGAAACAAATTCAATTCCGGGATCAGGCCCTTCCTTTGGCAAGCCTGTGATCCTATGAATCAGCTCTCCATCAATAGGAATTCTCCAGTTTCCAATCCATAGGTGCCCATCATGCACCAACGCCAATAGCTGCTTGACCACCATGGTAACCTGTGTGTTGCGACCAAAGTGGGGGACATTCAGCATCTTCAACAAGCCAGCTTGCTCTAAGCCAGCATCCCATTGTTTTACTTCAAGAAGCTTCGTTCCAACCTCTGGATAATGGACGGAGTGCAGGTATTTCCCAGGTGCGAACTGCGGAAACTTTCCATGATCATTCGTATTGTGGTCTGTGTACTTGAGCCGGTCTAATATTCCAGTCAACGTTTCGACCAAATTCACACCCTATGGCAGCGAAGGGGTGTGTAATGTGAACTTGGCTGTCCTCCGAGGTGGCTGAACTCCTGGTCGAATAGGTGGAAGATATGGTGGATGCTGCGACGCAACGTTCTCATCCTCATCGAAGTCTTGGAAATATTCAGGTGGGAGATCTACTGAACCAAGAGGATTCACCTCGGGATCCTTTGGTGTCTTTCCTGATGGCTTGTGTCTTTCTTCGTTCCACTTAGAGCGAACTTCAGCCTTAAATTTCTTTCTAGTTGATCGTGTTTGCATCGGTTTATCGAGTGATGGGGGAGTCTCTTTGTGAGGTGCAGATGCAGGTGGGTTTCTCATAAGGTTCTGCAGACCCCTCCCTCTGAATTCTCTCAACAGTTGTTGGACTTCACGATCAGCTGACATGGACTCGACTCAAGAAAATGCGTAATGCGAAATTCGTAGGCCTGGGTGTCTTCTTATAGAATCCAATGACCAAATCTACCATAACTGTGCATTAAAGACACCAAATTTGACAGAGTGGCGGTAGATCTTGTCCAAACGGCGCTAGATTTCCCAAAATCTCATCATTACAGGTAGTTAATACAGTTAACATACCAACGCCGCCAAATCTGATTTTTTCCAATGGTCGCATTTTAAGCTTCGACACACCTTTCTTCTTCGGCACAACCACTAACTTCAACTTCGCCACAATAAGGACCTTCGACACAATATAGGCCTTCGACACATCCTAACACAAGCTTCGACACTTCGTAAGTTTTTCCACAATCTGCCCCAGCTCTCTGATAACAGCTTCATTATAGTCTACTACCCAATTTCAATTGTTCTTGGTACTTAGACTCTTCTTCTTGCTATTACTTTGGGTCAGTGGGGTATAGGCCAGTCCCTGTACTTCTTTAATCTACTCCCATTCACCATGGAGGGTAAAATTTATCCATTTAATTTAGCTAGCTGAACTGCGCCACCATCGGTAACTTTCTGAACTATGTAAGGTCCTTTCCAATGTGTCTTGAACTTACCTAGGAACTTCATGAATTTACTATCATACAAGAGCACAAGATCACCATTTTGAAAATGCTTCTTCTTAATGTGTCTATCATGCCATACTTTTTCTCTAGCTTTCTGTACTTGCTGCTGGAAACCTACAATGAATCTGTCTTCTTCTAGTTCTAGTATCTTTGCTAGCCTTTCATTCAACATGGCTGGATCATCCATCCCTGTGAAGGAAGATATTCTGAGGCTAGGAACAATGTACTTCATGGGCATAACTGCTTCATGTCCATATACCAGCCTAAAAGGTGTATGGCTTGTCAACTTCTTGCAAGTGGTTCTATAAGCCCATAATACTGCTGGAATTCTAAGATCCCAATCATTTCTGTTAACATTGCAAACCTCTGTCAGAGCATGCTCAAGGATCTTGTTAAAGGCTTTGACAGTTCCATTTTCTTGAGGATGGTAGGCAGTACTCTTCTGATGATACACTTGAAATTCTTTGGTCAATGCTTCAATAGTCTTATTCAGAAAATGTGATCCTTGGTCACTCATAAGAATTCTAGGACACCCAAACCTTGACAAGATATTATCAAATATGAACTTCGCAGCTGTAGCAGCGCTACAGTCCTTCACTGGGTGAGCTTCGGCCTAATTATTAAGGTAATTAGTTGTTGTAATAATGTATCTTGCTCCAGATTTATTTGCAGGGGGATTGATTGGTCCAACAAAATCAATAGCCCATTTGTCAAATGCTTGTAAAGTTACCTGTGGAACCAAATACATCTCATCCCTCCTGGATGGTTTGCCTGTCCTCTGACAGATATCGCAGCTATGGCAATACTCTCTTGCATCCTTATGAATCGTAGGCCACCACAATCCAGTTGTCAAAATCTTCTGTGCCGTAGATTTTCCTGCATAATGGCCTCCTATTGCTCCAGAATGTGCCTCAACCAAAATCAATGGCTTTTCCCCAGGACACATCTGCACAGTATTTCATCTGGTCCCATCTTATATAGTTGTCCTACTATCAAGGTAAAGTCAGCTGCTCTAACCACCAGTTGCTTCTTCTACTGTGTTGTCATCTCAGAGGGTGTAAAACCTGTAGACAAGTATTGAACAATATCCTGAAAATAGTCATCAACCATCTGGATGGCAAACAACTGGGCATCAGGAAGACCTTTGTCCAAACTAGTGGTATCTTCTCCTGACTCGAGCCTCGACAAGTGGTTAGGTCCCAGGTTAAGTATTCCTAGCTTAACTATGATCTCAAAGTCATACTCCTAAAACAAAATCAGCCATATGCATATCCTTCCACCCAACACAGGCTTTTTAACCAAATACTTCAAAGAAAAATGGTCAATGAACATCTTAAAATGAGATCCTAACAAATAATGTCGAAATTTCTGCAAGGCATAAACCATAGCTAGACCTTCTCGTTCTGTCGTAGTATAATTCTTTTCTGCTGTAGACAATTTTCTACTTGCAAAAGCAATAGGGTGATCAATATTAACTTCACCTAACTGAGCCAATACTACACCCAAAGCAATGGAAGATGCATCTACATGAACATGAAACTCCTTACTCCAATTAGGGAATACTAAGATAGGGGAAGTTACCATCTTTTCTTTCAAAATATCCAAGATTTCCTGACATTCAGGTGTCCACTCAAACTTAATATCTTTCTTCAATTTCTTTTCCATAGGGGTTGTAATCTGAGCATATCCTTTAATGAATTTCCTGTAATATCCACTATGATCAAGCGTAGTGCGAAGTTGCTTAACATACTTCGGAGGTGGCAAGTTCACAATAATGGCTATCTTCGTAGGATCCACCATCAATCCTTGCTTGCATACAATGTGACCTAGCAGAATTCCAAAAGGTGCACAAAAGATACACTTTTTCAGGTTCAATGAAATCTGATGCTGTCTACACTTGTCCAGCATAAGTCTTAAACTGGTTATATGATCCTTCAATAACCCAAAGATAGTCCAATCATCAAAGTAAACTTCCAAGAACTTATGAATAAATTCCATAAATGCAGATATGACTACTCTGGAAAACATAGCAGGTGCATTCTTCAATCCAAAAGGCATAACAGTATACTGAAAAGATCCCATTTCTGTAGTGAAGGTTGTTTTATGTTGATCCTCTGGAGCAATTCTGATATGATGGTAACCTAAAAATCCATTAGTGAAAGAATACACTTCTTGACCTCCGACATTGTCTAAAACTTCATCTGTAAATGGAGTAGAAAAAGGATCATGTAAACAGGCATCATTCAGCTTCCTCAGACCAACATAGATTCTGATTTCTCCCTTGGTCTTCTTTTCTTATACCACCATAGGGCTAACCCATTCGGACTCTTCGACAGGCTCAATGATTCCTGCAGCGAGCATCTTATCTAGCTCTATCCTGAATTTTTCTTTATACTTAGGGTTCAGCCTATAAGGGTGCTACTTCACAGGCTTCGCATTAGCTTTCAAAGGGATTTTTATTACTCCTATATCACCAAGGATACCTTTCATTTCTGAGAACTTCGTCAATCATAGGTCCTGATACTCATGGAGGAGTTCAGTCACTTTTCTCACCATTCTTCATCCCAATAATCTCCAATGGTAGCGTACTTAGGGATTTCTTCTGATTCAATATTTACTTTCCTTGTCTTCAAGGGCTGAGTTACTTCAGGTGATTCGACTGCTGGTCCATGTACTTTGCAATGTCCTTCTGACTCAGGAATATTAATGTTGTGAGGGTTATCATCTTCATCAATGGCGAGGTTATAGCATTCTACTACATTAGCTTCTTGTCCCTTCCAATCAGGTTGGTATTCGGTTATTTCTTTATCATCAAACACCTTAGTATGGATCAACCTAATAGTTGCGTCCAAGGCAGGGCAAACCTCATTAATAGAAAATGTGAGCACAAAAATATCGATAAGGCTAACCCAACTTACAGTACCATGATGAAGCTCCACCTCCACATACCAATTCTTTGCTACAGTTTCCAGAGTGTGTACAAATCTATGTACCCATTCATCACAAGGTACATGCTTCCATGCTTCATAACACTGCTCCAAATGTTCCTCAGGGCTAGTCTTACCATTAAATATACTTCGTACTTCCTGAGGTTGATCCATGAATCTCAAGCGGAGAAACTTTTGGCAAGATCTCCAACTATGAATATACTTTTTATGACCATTCCACCATCTGGCAGCTGTGGCTCTGAATACTGAGTCTAGAGTCTCCATTTTCTGTGAATCTGGTACTTGCTCTGAGAATTGTACAATAAAATCTTCTGGGTCTGTCAAGCCATCAAAAGTAGGTAAGATTCTTGGTTGTGAGCCAACCCATCTGATAGACTTGGTAATTCTTGCACATCGATGTCCATGCAGCTCATAAAGTCGATTCTTCCAATTCTCTAGGCCTTCATCTGGTTCAGTCATGCAAGAACTGTCACACTGCCAATCCAGTATTCCTTCAGCAGTAGGGTTAACATAGTCTTCTTCTTTAGCTGTGATGTTGTAAATATGATCTAAAACATCCTGATCTTCATCTCTAACTGGCTCTGTATACCTTTCTCCTTGAGAAGGGTCCAATGGTACTATGACTCTCAATCCTTTTCCTTCAAAACTCATCTATCTATTCTTAAGGTTGATTACTGCATAATTGTCTATTGCCCATTCAATTCCTAGCAAGGCTGGATAGGAGTTTCTATCATCAATTATTTCAATGACTTCAAAATTTGCTAAGGTACTGACTCCATCAATATCCACTGGTACACTAGGGAATCTTCCCAAGGGCACAATCTTCTGCTGATTGGCTAATCTCAACTGTATAGGGGACCATTCAAGCATAGGTTTTCCCATTTGTTCCCATGTCTGCTTAGTTAGGACATTCACTTCTGATCCCAGGTCTAAAATGATATCAGTCATGTCATAATATCCTATGTTATAGCGGATTTCACCACACTAGGTGAATCACACATTATATGGCCTTCCCCTGTCCCGCTGCAGACTCATTAGCCCCTATGGACCAATTGTTGTCTTTTGATGTATCATCAACCATCCCTAAAAACATTATAAAAATGATATACGCGGCCTTTTACCCGATAACCACATACATACGCGAATATTCCCTCTATAGTCACGTACATCAGGATGTGTGCATAATCCAAAATCCTTTGGAGCGTTCCTTGACTTGGATCCGACTCATATGACTCCTGGCCTTCCATATGCCTTGAGATCGCATGGATTTGACCTTTCAGTATCCCTTTGAAAAGCTATATAAGGAACCCCTTGATACATTGAAAGCAGGGGAGATAAGAGAGAATTGAGAGTATCGAAACTATAGTCCATTGTTGCCAGAACTTATGCTTGAGTCTGCATCCCTTTGTCCCTTGGAGCACTGTTGTG
>LPNX010771397.1:38107-91871 GCA_001517045.1 Pseudotsuga menziesii
CCTTTTGTTAGTAAGCTTGCTATCGAAGTGATGGAGGATTGAGGTGGTGGAGGCCCAAGTGGGGGATTCAGTTTCTCCGGTTCGCAGACGTGCCGTCAGAGGTTGTCACTTGTAATCTCTGATTCATATTAATAGAAATATCTTTTCCTGTCCAGTAATGTGTATTTGAATGAATACTGTATCCATTGGAATATGTCAAATGCTTATACATTATTGATTATATATGCTAGAATAGATCTAACTCCATGAAATATAGTATGCTTTTATTGTTTACTTGTTGTTGAGGACGTGCTATAACAATTCAAGCTGAAGATTGGAAAGCTCAACGGGGATCTACTTCAACCGTCTGGAATAAGGTACGAGGTTCGATCCTTTAGTGTTAGATGTTTTTATTTCTATTGCATATTGGGAAAGATTGATTTCTAGAGTCTAGCTGTCTGTTGTGGTACCCCAAGCCATAGGAATTTCTCTTCGTAACAGAATTGGCGACTCCGCTGGGGATGTTCCTTGTTTTTCTTTGGGGTTGGGGGCACAATGGGCTTGATATTATTGATTTTCTCTCTGTTTCTCTCTGTTTCTATGTCGCATGTTATAGTATGTTTGTCCATTGGCACTGCCCTTTATTGGTTTGGCCTTGACCTGCTTTTTACCACTGCCTTCTCTGTATACGCAGGTTTTTGGCCAACAGTCGCGTGTATACGTGGGTTTTTGGCCAAAAGGCGCGTACATACGCAGCTATTCTTTATACAGTCGTGTACATCCTCCCTTTTGGTGAGTCTGATGTTGTGGGAAATTGCTGGGTGGGTTATGAGTGTAGTTGGGTCTTCCTTGGGTCTGAAGTTGTCTGTTGGATGCTTCTTTTGTGGCCAGAGACTGTTCGTGCCTTTCTCAGGTATTACGTTTATACTGGCATATAGGTTAGGTTCACCACCATTTGCATTTTGCATGACCTTATGACCATGTCACTATATCCTTAGGTACGAACCCACTCTATTATGTCACGGAACCTTCTTGCTGCTATAGAAGTGGCATGATATGAGTGGTAGAGACTCTCCTTACATGGGTACCCTAGTTAGCGCCTTATTTGCATTTGGTGCCCATGCCGATGTTTCCCCCTTTAGGGTGTGGGAGTCTGTTGTATAGTATTGCCATGAAATTTAGCAAGAGCGTCATACTCCTCTTGATCTTATGCTGGCCATGACCCCCCGGACTCCCCTTATATCAAGTTGTGAATGCATTATCATGAGCTTTTCCTGTCTTATTGAGCTTTATGCCGGCTCCCCTGACATTGCGTTTCAGCCATATAGCCCGAGCTTGCCTCATGTCTAGCCATGCAGAGCCTTTATTTATATCCTTCGCAGCTTGATTCCCTTTTTACCGGGAGGGGATTTTCCCCTGAGTGTCGATATCCTACACATGCATCCTTGCATTGAGCATAGGTATGTTCCACTGCTTGGAACTAGTTTGTTTTCCCTAAATGACACTCGTCTCCTAGTTTGTAACTATAAAGCTAGTTTATTCTTTTTTCAAGCTTTTCAAATAACTGAAAAAGACTAAAAAAATAAAAAAACCAAAAAGTCGGACAAGAAAAGATATTATCTTTGGCAGCTGTCGAGTCGTGTCGCCTTCGAACAGAGCACTGTATATCACATCCATTGGTTGGGTTATAGTTTGACTTAGGAGCTGTACTCGTTATCTGAGTTTTATCTCCATCGACTGGTTAAGCTTCCAGTCCCTATGGAGCCTCTATTGATGCCCCCTGCATCATAGAGATGTCCCAGTTTGTATATCGAGTCTATGCTGCCTTCATTCAGTCACCATACGCCATTATGCTCTTGTTCGAAGGAAGTTGAAACCTGAGTCGACCATTCCTTAGTTATCTTGACTTTGCATGTCGGCCATTCCCGGTACAGTTACTGGTTCGTGCACCTTATGATCGAGTTCTTCCATATTATACAACCTTGCTAAGTACCTCGTGTTGGATGATGGGGGATGCCCTAATGCCCTCCTTCCAGCGGATTTCATCCCATCGACTTCAGATCATTTATTCTGGGATTGGATTCTAGAGTCATTTTGAGTGCCTTGAGACTTGCAGTCATCAGTGGCAGGTTCTCTCGCCATCGACAGTTTTGGGAATACATCAATGTCCCCTGATCGATGGATTCTCTCAAGTGTTCGACCTCAACACATTTATTCACACTTGTTAGTTTGCACTCTAGTACCTTGATTCCCATTTTTATTATTAGTGGGTGATCTCGTGTCTATTAACGGTATACATCAATGATCGGTAATCAGACGATGGACTACTATGTTCGACCTCAACACCTCTATTCGCATAGTAGGACATGTACTCGTAGCGGTTTGTGTAGAAGACCTTCCACATTGGTGGCATACACTATATGCTACCTCCTTGATCATGCTAGTATTCATGAGATTTCAGCTCTCGTGACTTGTTCCAGTATATGTCAGATATTTCCAGCCACTATGGAGATCTTGATTTGTTATATATCTTCAGCCTTTGTGGAGATCATTGTACTTTGTATATCTTCATCATGGAGATTCTGATCTATGTATATTGTACGTGGCGATGACCACATCTATGTGTTATCATGTTTCATGCCTATTCATGGCCATTGTACTCTTATGTATCCGGGACTGCTATATGTATTCGCAGTTATATGCAGAGTTGTATTATGGTATTACGTTGATTGGGTGGCTAGTCTTCCATTTGGGTACCTTCATCACTTCACTTCTGGGATGGACTTATAATGTATTTCGGCCATCGTATAACCCCTCTGATCTCATACATTAGGGGGCATCTGTTATAGCGGATTTCACCACACTAGGTGAATCACACATTGTATGGCCTTCCCCTGTCCCGCTACAGACTCATTAGCCCCTATGGACCAATTGTTGTCTTTTGATGTATCATCGACCATCCCTAAAAACATTAGAAAAATGATATATGCGGCCTTTTCCCCGATAACTGTGTACATACGTGGATATTCCCTCTATAGTCGCGTACATCGGGATGTGTGCATAATCCAAAATCCTTTGGAGCGTTCCTTGACTTGGATCCGACTCATATGACTCCTGGCCTTCCATATGCCCTGAGATCGCACGGATTCGACCTTTCAGTATCCCTTTGAAAAGCTATATAAGGAACCCCTTGATACATTGAAATCAGGGGAGATAAGAGAGAATTGAGAGTATCGAAACTATAGTCCATTGCTGCCAGAACTTATGCTTGAGTCTGCATCCCTTTGTCCCTTGGAGCACTGTTGTGTTCTTCCCAAGCTTGCATTTTGTTAGTAAGCTTTCTATCGAAGTGATGGAGGATTGAGGTGGTGGAGGCCTAAGTGGGGGATTCAGTTTCTCCGGTTCGCAGACGTGCCGTCAGAGGTTGTCACTTGTAATATCTGATTCATATTAATAGAAATATATTTTCCTATCCAGTAATGTGTATTTGAATGAATATTGTATCCATTGGAATATGTCAAATGCTTATACATTATTGATTATATATGCTAGAATATATCTAACACCATGAAATATAGTATGCTTGTATTGTTTACTTGTTGTTGAGGACGTGCTATAACAATTCAAGCTGAAGATTGGAAAGCTCAACGGGGATCTAATTCAACCGTCCGGAATAAGGTACGAGGTTCGATTCTTTAGTGTTAGATGTTTTTATTTCTATTGCATATTGGGAAAGATTGATTTCTGGAGTCTAGCTATCTGTTGTGGTACCCCAAGCCATAGGAATTTCTCTCCGTAACATCCTATCTGAGCATGCAATCTCATTTCTCTTCCAGTCCTTCTAACTCTATAGTTTTTCCTTTATCAGAGCTTTGCTGAGGTTCGCAAGACTGAATAACTTTCTGTAACTCATTCAAAACATTCTGATTTCTTAATAGCTTCATACAACTCTGTAAAAATGATGTCAGTGTACTTACTTGATCCGGCGAAGCTTCTTGAAACTGTAACTACTGTTGATGTTGTTGCATAGTTGCTACTGATGTTCTCGAACCAGTAAAGTCTTTTTTAGCTTCCATAAATGTTCCTTTTTCTCTTCCAACATCGAAGGCTAGGATTTTCTCTGGTGTCTTACGGACCCAAGCCTCGTCAGGTTGTTTCCCCTTATTCTGCACTTGCGTCATAGTTCCACTCCTTGTAACAACGTTAATGGCTGGGCTAGGTATTTTGTCTATAGCAATCATCTAAACATTCTGAGTAGGAGCACTATTTATTTCTTGTATCTTGGCTATCAAATGTGGGCATTTCTCAATCGCATGATCGACTGCTCTGCAATATCGACATGTTGTAGTTGGGTTCTCACAGTCTCTAGATACATGTCCTGCTTTATTACAGTTATAGAAAATAACCTGTCCTCGTCCTCTTCCAGGCACACCACCACGACCACGACCTCTGAAATTCCCTCGACCTGGTGTACTACCATGGTAACCATATCCATCATTTCCTTGTACATCGGGTTGTACCCTATAAGCATCATAGGTTTGCTCTCTTATGAGGTCAAAGCTGCGACATTCATCTTCGTTGTGTCCAACTAACTTACAGAACTTGCAGTAGGGATTCTTAGGTACTTGAACATATCTCTGTAGTAGATAGCAATCTTCAGGTCGATGCTGGCCAGTTGTTCTACAGATCTCACAATATAGGACATTAGGGTTAAACGGGTTCGGTGCACCAGTATTCAAATAATTTCTTAATGTAGGACAATGTTCTTTGTCATGACCTTCTATCTTACATCGTGTACACCAAACCTCTTCTCGAATATATTTCCCTTTTTTCATGTTGCGAAGCTCCAAATCCATTTCTGCTAACTGTGCCTATGTCTGCGCTATTCCAGAATTATCTCCAACAGGAGTTGTTTCAAGTTTCATAGCAATTTCCAATGCCTCTTGCTGATTAGCAACCTTATGTTGCATAAGTGGAGTCCTGATATGAGGCAATAGTGCTGCAATGAACCATTCTTTATGATGTTCTGGTCCAATAGTGAAGCTAACTTGATCCAACAGAACCTTGAACCTATGATCAAAGTCCCAAACTGATTCACCTCGCTTCTGCTGAATTTCTTTCACTTTAGTTATACACTGTGACTCCGATTTAGGCTTCTTGAATTCTTTGATCATTGCTTTTTTAATACCAGCCAAGATATAGTTCTGAGTACTGGAAAACTTCATAAACCAGGTCAAAGCTCGGTCTCTGAAAGAGGTGACCAGCTATGTTTTTCTTGTATTTTGATCCATAATATTCTTAGCAGTCCAAACAGCTTCGCATAAGAACCAAAACTGCTCTGGATCCTCTGATCCATTTCCTTTAAATATTGGGAGTTTGATATCATCATTCATATGGGCCATAGTGAATCGAGGGGGGGGAGGAGGGGGAGGAGGAGGGATGGTAACAAGGGGGGGGGGACTTACTGAGGTAGGCTGACCTGCGACAGGACTACTCGGGCTAGGGTTACTCTCAGACTGCGAAGGGTTCTCAGGGATAACAGATCTTCGCTGCAGAGTTATAGGAGGGTTTCTAACAAAAGGGGTTTCCTTAGATTCTTCAAGACTTAATGAGGTATAATCGGTATTCTGGCCTAGGCTATAGGATCCAAGAGTTTTCTTGTATCTTTTACTGTTGCGAAGCAAACCACTTTGCTCATCGAAGTCACTTTCGCTTCCAAACATAAGTTAGTAGCAATGAATATAGCAATCTGATTGGGTAAGCAATATTCCTTTCTCAGCCAAGAGAATTTTAATTTTTAGACTTAATGAATTCAGGTATTTATCCCTTGGTCCTTTGAAAAACTGTCTTTCTGCTTCGCTGAAAGAAGTATGTGTGTCGATGGCGAACTCTGTCACAAATGCTTCAAGGGTTCGCATTGTCCAGAAGTCAACAGCTCTTGATACCACATTGTTCGTACTTTTCAACAGCTTAATTCTTTCTGGGGTCTAGTCAGGAGACTGATCTTCTTTGAAGTTTGTCTTTCTTTCTGTCAACCTGGATAACCACTGGTGCAATTCTATGTGGATACTAGCAAAGAAAATTTCATAAATATCAGTAAAAACGTACCTTTGCAAGAAGTCGTTTGAGCTACGACGAGGGTCCTTATTCTCTTGTTCAACAAATTTCAAATAAGTATCTCCAACCCAGTCACTGATTTCTTTTACTGAGGGCCTCCAAAACATATCCCTCCAGGTACGACGTAGATCCCTCTTGAAGCTGATACTGGTTCAACCGGCAACGAAACCAATTTGTTGGTCTAAGGGCAGACCCGGGTTCTGATGCTTTTATCTTCGCACCAACAAACATACCCACAGTGTTGGTCCTTTCAGCAACAACCTACGAACAGGTTGCAGTCTCACCCAAAACAGCTATGGGGTGCCGTAGAATAAGGTTTCTGCAGGCGAAAGAGGGATATTACTGTACCTTTAGCCTTAACAAAGAATAATTATGCAATACAGAGCTTCAACATTCACTTAAATAGCTTCGCAGTTTAGATAAAAAGACAGTTTCTTGCTTAACCCTTAACCGAGAATTCACAGCGAAGTTATGACTTAGCAATATATCTTACTTATCATTCACCTACTTATCAAATGCATAAAAACATAACAAGAACAAAAGTAAAAGGAACCACCACAACACAATATGTACATGGTTCACCCCCAGTGTAGGGGCTACATCCACAGAACTGCATTTATATTAAACACTTTACAAAACAACAGTTCTGATATGTGCACTTAGCTGCAGATCTTCTCAACAACCCAAAACCCTCTGCGCACTTATCTGCAGAACCTTTCTTCCAAAACCCTCTGTGCACTCAGCTGTAGAGGTCGTCCACACACTCAGCTGGGACTTAACCTTAAACCCAAAAAATAGACCTTAGCTTCTTCACATCACATCATATCATAACAAAAATCATACTTGACTCCTTTACATCAGTGCCTATTTATACAAGTGCACTATTACAATACCATGGGCTTAAACCATGGGCTTAAAAACCATGGGTCATTTACAAAAAGAGGGGCTTCGACCCAACCCCGAATCCCCTAAGACTATTTTGGACCGCAACTCCGCTTACAAGATTCACACCAAAACCACGGAGTTGCCAAAATTAAGGACCTTCAAGGTCCGAGCCCCAACAGCTTTATATCATAATGTTGTCGTAGTGTCGGTGACATAAACCACTAGCTTCACGATCGATGATCGGAAGCTCTAGAAACTATCTTGTCGGTGCTTTAAACCACTGTGTTGCCACAGTGTCAGCGACATAAACCACTAGATTCGCGATCGGTGATCGAAAGCTCTATCAGCTATCTCGTCGGAGCTTTATACCGAAATGCTGCCGCAGTGTCGACGACATAAACCACTAGCTTCATGATCGACGATCAGAAGCTCTAGCAACTATCTTGTCGGCGCTTTAAACCACTATGCTACCACAGTGTCAGTGACATAGAGAACTAAATCTTTGAAATGTTGAATGATGATTTTTAACTTGCACGACTTTCTTGTAGCGCCTGTGTGCATTTGTTTTTGGCTTGCGCTATAAGAAAATTCAAGTTAATGATTTTCAAAAATTAATTTCGTGATATAGGTTTAAACTTGGTTTAGGATTCCTAATTAAACTTTTTATGTTATTTTTTAGACTTTTTAATCCATATAAGCCTTATATAAGCCCTTTGATTATGAAATCAAACCAAAACTTGTAAAAATAAACTAAAAAATCAAATAACATGAAAGCTAAAGGGAAAAAACTCAAACTATCCCAATCAACAAAATTTTCTAGGAATAAAGAGTAAAACCAAACTTCAAAACATAAACAAGAGTATTAAAAGATGGAAAACAAAAACATGACCTAACAGGTCCAATATCTGCATTTTGACATTTTAAAAGGATTAGAACTTTTATACATATGTATATATATTTAAAATTAAAATTCATAAAAATTTTAAAATTTTGAAAATAAAAATACCTGACTCTCCCCATGCTCCTCCTGGAGGGAGGACAAGGTCAGTATGACCTTGGAAATATAATCCAGCATATGGAAACTTCTCCAAGGCTAGTAATTGTCGCTCCCACCAAAAGTAGAAGTCGTCGTCATAGACACTCTGGGCTGATCCACCACCTCCCTGGTGGAGGAAGATCTCTCCCCACCTACTCAGCCTAGGATGACGGGGAGAATGAACTGGAAATGGTACTGTAGGACTCAAACCTGGCACCCTTTCAAAGAAAAAGGATACTAATATTCTGGAATAACCAAAATTCTTCTGCCTGCCTCTTTTGTAGTCAGAGAGTTGTTTCCTCATTATCGGGATCACTCCCGAACACCAGTCATTAAAGGCTCCCTATATACAGTCCACTGCTAGTCTCATTTGGTTCTTAATTGCAAGGTGAAGTGATGATGACCCTGCAACCCTCACTATAGTGCTCACCGATACCTATAAAGGAAACTTGCGAATGTGAACAATAAGGATGTAGCTACCCCTCTTTTGAGTGCCTGGCTCGGAATATATGTCTATATAGTTCTGTACACTTAGAAGGTCGTCACCCCTGCTAATACCTTCCAAGTTCACTGGAGCTCCCCGTCATGATAAATCGGAAATGAAGTAGACATCTTCCGAAGTAACCTCTATAAACTCACCTTGAAGTTCAAACATGCCAAGATCGTGATCCCAATAGTTTATCAAAAACTCTAATAGGAAGACATTTGACCGCATAGGTGAGGTACAGAAGAATTTCAATAACCCACTCTGACGTAAAACATTCACCGTGGGGGAATATTGTAGAGCTTCTTGGTCCATGTCTTCATGTTCCCTCTCCCTCCACTCAAGCACCATCTTTCAATCTAATAATCAAGCAATTTCAAAAAATTAGATTCATATAAAAAATTGAATTTTTAACCCTATATATTCTTTTTCTACCTCTTTCAGTGTACGCAACTGCCCTTTGGGAAAGTCTGGTACTGTACACGACTTTCCTTCGGGAAACCCACGTACAAAACGTGTGTACACAACTATTAACATACCATACCCGCATACACAGTGTTCATGCTTTGAGGGCGCTTGAAAACATAAAATTTGGGCCAAAAATTGAAAATTGCTTGGATCAAATGAAAGAACATGGAGTGTAGTTTTACCTGGCACTTGCGGTTTCAAGAGTTGTCCACCGAATCGTGCACACCGAGCAATCAAAGGTAGAGGTAAAACTTGTCTTTTTTGGTTAAAAATCAAATGGTGAGTTTTTTATTTATATTTTGAACTATTTATAGAAAAAATATTTTCAAAGTGGGTTTTTTCCCTATAGTTCATATTTTTTAAACTAATGCCATATCTTTTCTTCCATGTGACAGGTTTATGGTCGTTTTAAGTTGTTTTTTCACTCATATAGGATGGTTTTTGGTCATTTCACATGCATTTCTGCATTTATACCTAATCCATCTTAATCCTAGCATTAACACTTCCACCACGGGCTATGGTATCTTTAACCATTAGTTCCTCATTTATACCATTGTTCTTTCGTGGATAGGACTTTCCTCCCATGAGTATCCTCATTTAGAACCTACTTATTGTCTTTCGATACTCATGCTGCAACTGTCATAGGATCAGGGGGGTCTTCTTAGCTATTTTTCATGCCAAATTGAGCCTCGTTTTGGTCTCTTTTTACAAGCTATCCCTTTATAAGACTCCCCGCCCTTATGGAGTTTCTTTAGGCCCAGGTCTAAATCCTGAAAACAGACTTGACTGCCGAGTAAACTTGTCCATTCAAGCTCATTAAGAATATGTGAATGGAAATCCACATTGGTCGTAGGTTATCTCTTTCTCGGACCATGTGAAATAATACGAGAAAGGATCACTCTCTTTTCTACGGAATTGAGAAGAGTATTCTCAGGTATATGTTTATCACTTTTTTGAACCTGAGGGACTAAATTTACGGAAAAGGAACACCCGGTATGAGCTCAGTTTTCTCTTTTTTGTGCTCTGTACCTAAACATGAAAAAGATTCCAAGTGTACTTCATGTCTTTGTCATGCTCGTTAAACACCAAGAACAAAACATCGAGTTTTTTGTTGTAAGCCCCATTTCTTGTACTCAAATGGATCTTTCCAAGTGATCTTGCTTTCCTTCACACTCGTAAAACTCAAGCTATATGCTGCTCTTGAAGGAGAATTGGGTAGGTGGTAACTTAACCTTTTTCGGACCTCCCTAACTAAGTACGAAAAAGTTTCACCTTTTCTTCTATTGAAGTTAAGAGAGTTCTTCTGTGGTATGTTTTATACTTTTTCGGCCTCAGGAGACTAAATTAGAGGAAAAAGGACCCCCCTGGAGTCTTCTTTGGAGTTTTCAAACTCTCTAAACATGAAAACACCAAGTGAGCATGTAATAGTTCGGGCTCATAAAATCCACGAATCAGTGACATTATCAAGCATTATTCCCTCTTCTCTTCAATCTTGTCAAAAAATGAAGAGAGACTTGAGTTGAATTTCCTGGACTCGTTAAAATTTAACAAGGAAGATAAGGAAGAATTTTTCTTTTATTTCTCAGTTAGTGGAAGCATGTCATCCTTGAACATAGCACTCTCTGTCTTTTCTGATACTCATGTCTTAGTGTTCATTTTCAGTTCAGTTATTACTTCGAGTTTCTTACTCCTCCTCTTGTCAGTTCTACCTGGGGAATTTGATCATGTCTCCTACACTACAGATAAGTCTAGTTAAAAGATTCCTTAGGTCATCTATGTGTCATGCTCAATATTCAAAGACTTAACCCTGTATCTGATCTATATCCTGATTCCATCATTGTATTATCTGTTATTACTTGTGGCTCCCTTCTTTTACCCAGTTCCTAGTCACTCTTGTGATCTGTTGGAGGATCTATTACCTTCCTCATCACAGTATGGTTCTTCATCAGCACTTCTTGACGACGAAGACCTAGAGTTTTGACGATCATACCTTATGATTCACTTTCATTTTTGGTGAATTCCTTTGCTTCAGTTGTCGATTATCACCAATTGGTTGATAATCTGTTGAATCCTATCCATGTTCGACTTCAATAACATCTATTCACATGGCTTGGATTGTACTAGTTCTTTGGGATTTTTTATGAAGACCTTAGTTTCATATCTATGGACTAAGTTGCGCAAGATTATGTTGTGGTCACTTACATAGCTTCCAGATCTTTGAAGACTCATCATTATTGTATATTGTGGCTTTGATCCACCTTTGTAATATACATGGTCTTGTACTCGTACTATATGATGTACTCAAATAATGTAAAGGAGCTAGTGTTCCAGTATATTGAACATATAATCCTCAGAGTGCTGAAATTCCTTATGTTGGTACATAAAAGGACATCTTAGGATTGAAGTTTGCCAAAACACTATAGATGGGCATGGCATGGGATGCATTTACCTTTGAAATATCTTGCCATATTATTTTTCTAGGTGTTGAATTGCATACACGACTATACTCATTGCAACTCACATACGTACGTGACTATTTCCATTGACAACTCGCGTACTATATGCGACTATCTCCATCGCAACCCACGTACATCAGCATACGCGGGTTTCCTTTAAGCAAATCGCATGTCATACACGGGTTTCCTATATCAATAGTTGCATACATCTTGATTCGACATTAAAAAATATAAATCATTATTATTGGAGATTAGTTGGGTCCTAAGCATTTACTATCCTAACTGTTTCAACCTCCTTAACCTTTGAAACAACTCTATTTCCAAAAGTATAAATAGAGGCCTTGGGGAAAGCATTAATCAATCAAGTTTGGAGAGCAAAGTTATGCTGGTGGTATATCTTTAGAATTCTTGGAGCAGCAGAACTCAGAGTCCTTTGGTTGCAGAGGAGTCCTTATCTCAGAAGCTGGGTTGTACTCTTATCTCATTCACTGATTGTTAATAAAGAGAATTATTCTTCCAACATTGCATTGAGTCTCTTTCATGTATCATGGTTGATGAATATATTTGATAATGCACTAGATATATTGTTTATCTAACCTCTCATAAATACATGTATAATATTTTACTTGGAGAATTTGCTCTTTGCAGGTGAAGGAGGTGCATCCCTGGAAGCTTTGGAGAGAAGCAGAGTGGAAGAATATCAAGCTTGGATCAACCGTCAGTAGTCAAGTGAGTCAAGAATTTCTTCCTATTTCCTTTCTATACTCTATTAAAGCTTATTGTCTGCAAGGTTAGTAGTAATTTGGTAACCCTAGACCCTAGGTTACAAGGGTGTTTAATCCTAAACAACAATCAACCCTACTAAACTGTTTGGGCCAACTTCTCCTAGGAAGACTCAAAACAATATTATATTATATTCAATAGGGTACTATTGGCCTGACTTACAATGGAGGTTATACCTTATGACTCTATAATGACCAAATACAATAATAACATCCCGAAAAAGGAATAAGACATATCCCTTTGGGTACATCTGTAAAATACATTTAAAATATTCTTTGAAGTTATAATATTTCAACCCTCCCCTTAACTAGAAGGGTATTTTACTGAAAACAACATCATCAACTATAGGAGTAACGAGAGAGAAAATCTCCAGCAGTATCAACATAATACATCTATATGCCATAGGATGTTTTCAACAATCATCAGCAACTAGAATAGTTACTGGAATATCTTCAATATCTTCATTACTGGAATATCATCTTCAAGAGCACCGAGTCTTCATCCTCTGTAGTACTCGATCACTTGATCCTTTGCAGCAACACTTGGATCTTTCGATCCCTTGTATAAGCACTTCGATCTTCTTGATCCTTTGTAGCAGCATTTCAATCTTCTTGATCCTTTGCAGTAGCACTTTGATATTCTTGATCCTTTGCAGCAACACTTCGATCTTCTCGATCCTTTGCAAAAGCACTTCAATCTTCTTGATCCTTTGTTGCAACACTACCTGCAGTACACATGATCTCTTTACGGGATGGTTAATTCCTATTAATTTATAAAATAGGTCCAAGGATGATGCAATCCTCATCATCCTAGTCCCCCTTAATGAGGAGGGTCCATAGCATGGACCAGTTGGATCTTCCACAAATGAATGCAGGACCACATTGTCTACAACTGAATGTAGATCTCTTCCGCAAATGAATGCAAGACCTATCTCCCACAACTAAATGCAGGACTCATTGTAGACCATCCTCAACCTGTTAGATCTAGGACCACACCTAAGTGAGTGTTATTTTTTACAGCATCTACAAGTGAATGTATGAACACTCTCCATGCGAGAGTATCATCTACAACTAAATGTAGAACTCATCTGCAAATGAATGCAGGACCTATCGTCTGTAACTAAGTGCGGGACTCATCGTAGACCATCCTCATCTTGTTAAAGCTAGGACCACTCCCAAGCGAGTGTTATTTTCAACACAATCTACAAGTGAATGTAGTAACACTCTCCATTCAAGAGTATTGTCTGCGGGACCATCCTCAGCTATTAAGGGCTAGGACCACTCTCATTAAAAGAGTGTTATTATCCACAAGACCGTCCTCAAAATAGGATACTATAGTCCAAAAGTGAATGTCATACCTCATTAGCATCTGCTGACACACTTGACCTCTTGTACTGGAACATCACTACCACCCCATCATGAATTATAGCCTCATCATATCTCCCCCTTTCCAGGGAGGTTCGTATCATCAACCTTCTCCCCCTTTCTCAGGAGGGTTCGTATCATCATCATTCCTTCTTGCAAGGAAGTTTTGCAACATCAACATCACTGTTCCTCCTTATAAGGAAAGTCTTTTTGGTATACACCAAGCTTGTCACTAAAGTATTCAAACTTTACTCGAGATGGAGGCTTGGTCAGCACATCACCAACTTTCTCATTGGTACTCACATACTGGAGTTTTATAGCTATCTTTTGTACCATATCCCTTACATAAAAATATTGGATTTATGTGTGCTTTGATTTATCATGGAACATGTGATTCTCTATCATCTTTATACAACTCTGTTTGTCACATAGAATCACTGCGATATCCAACTCTATGTCAAATAGACCTAACACTGTCTTCCAAAGCCATATGGCTTCACAACTAGTGGAGCAAGTTGCTATGTACTCTGCTTCAGGCGTGATGAGAAAAACACTGGATTGTTTCTTGCTAAACCATGAGATCATGGAAGATCCCAGACAATAACATCCACATGAGGTTTTCTTTCTATTTGTGGCATTTCCTGCCCAATTTGAATCCATATATCCATAGAATTTGTAGTCATGATCTCTATCATAGTATAGTCTGAATTCTATCGTACCTTTTAGGTACCTCATCACATTCTTTGCAGCTATCAGGTGAACACGTCTAGGTTTAACTAGATACTGACTCAGGGTGTTCACAACAAAGCATATATCTAGCCTAGTATTTGTTAGATACATCAATGATGCAATAATCTGTTTGTACTGAGTCACATCCACTAACTTTCATGATTCATCCTATAACAAATTCAGGTTGGTATCCATGGGTGTGGCCATGGCTTTACAATCCAACATATAAAATCTATTTAATATTTCCACTACGTACTTTCCCTGGTTCAGAAGATTCCTTTTGGGATTTTCCACACTTATAGCCCAAGAAAATAGTGCATCAATCCAAGATCTTTCATCTTGAATTCTTCGGCTAGCTTCTTCTTTCTTTCTACAATCTATTTCTCATTTCCTGTTAGAAAATTATCATCCACATATAGTAATAATATGACAGGTTCATCATCCATAACTATTGGGCCTAGGGACATGAAGGTATAATTCACTTAGAATTATGCCCAAGTATGGAGAAGAGATAAAGAAGAAGAAGGAGTTGCGACATAAGTAGCAACGAAAGAGATAAAGAAGAGAAAGGAAGTTGTGACAGAGGCATTAAAGGGAAGGAAGAACAAGGAAAAGGTGCAACAGAAGAGGAAGTTGCGCCAGAAGAGGAAGTCGCGATAGAAGAAAGCACTGTGACATAATAACAATATCAGAAGGCATGTGAGTAACATAACAGATGGAAAATGACAGTAAGGCATAATGTTCAGAAAGCAACAAGCCTTAATGATCGTGGGTACAAGTTCAGCTAGAGTCAGGGAAAACCGCATGTATGAAGGCATCTTTGTAAGTCAGGTCATTAGTGCCTCCCATTAGATGTTACTAGAATAGGAAAGACAACCTGTTGGCTGGATATATGAAGTCACCTGAGAAAGCGACAGAAAACAAGTATCTATTGATTCTGTATTGAGTTTGTACCGAGTCTATAATAAGGCTATAAAGGATAGAAACCTAAGATATATGTGGGTTAGGCTCTCAAGTTGGACTTCAATTAGACAAGGCTAGAATCTCATTAGATTCTGACTGTTATATTTTGGTTGATGGCTCTGTATTTTTTATGTTAGGATTGTTGAGTGAATTTGAGTCAAGGATCTGTAGCTGAGTGCGCAAAAGAGTAGGAAAGGTTGAGTCAATCTAGGTTGTGTGTGGATCATTAAAGGAGTAAAGTGGCAAGAGAGCAGAAAGAAGAAGAGAGAGAATGAGAGGGAGTAAGAGTCTGTAAATATAAATAAGAAGATATTGAACATAGTCTATAGCTTACTATGCAGACAAAAGGTTCATCTATTTACTCATGCCAAATGAAGAGCAACTTGTGGTTTTTTACCGGATGGGTTTCCATGTTATATTATGTGTATATGTGTGAATGCTGAATGTGTTTGAAATATTTGTGTAAATGTTTAATTGAATGAATGATTATAGATTTTCTTACAAATGAATAAATGTATATAAGTCGCATTGTATTAGTTGAATTCAATTATGTTGCACAACCATTGTTGATATAATAATTTGCATAAGAGAAGCTCGGTCGCAGCCTAACTGTTGAATCATAGTGAACATAAATAATCCACCCATGGAATTCGTTGAGAGCCTTGGTAAAAGGCCAAGGTACCATAAATTCCTTGCCCAACTACATAAACGTGGTTATGGAATTTAACCATTCAAGAGAGATATCTCAGGTGAGAGGACATCTGTGTCGCAAGTGCTGCCGACTGAGCCCTGCTTTGTCAAGACAATATCTTGGGCTTTGCTGCGCTGAGAAAAAGGGACTAAACCTGCATCAGGATCCTTGTAGGAGGGATAAAATCCAACAAATGGTTCTATTTATGAGACCCAAATCATTGTGGTGAGGGATATGTTGTGGCAACCAATGAAACTGGAGATCCAGGATTGGGTCGATTTCAAAGAGTTAGAATTTGCACGAAAATAAAGTGAAGGATCTCAGTGGACCGCAACATAGTTGTTGGGCCGACACATATGTACATAAATTCACAATATTTTCTATTATGAGGTTCCCATTGTGTTGCATGAATGGTTGTCTAGGTTGGTAACCCAACAAACAAATTTTCAAGGAGGAGAACCGAAGGAGTGGACTCCTCAGTTAATTGAGCGACTGGAAGGAGTGAGAAACCCTGTGTCGAGGTCTGTTGATTTTTGGATAGAAATTATCTTAGAGGGATACATTACTAAATTTGATGTTGACAAAATAACCTCATACAGTGAGGCATAGCGAATTTTCTTTCAAGGACCACACGGTAGATATCTATCATATTTA
Organism: Pseudotsuga menziesii; assembly: GCA_001517045.1. NCBI lineage: Eukaryota > Viridiplantae > Streptophyta > Pinopsida > Pinales > Pinaceae > Pseudotsuga > Pseudotsuga menziesii. The sequence continues at coordinate 54,717 of LPNX010771397.1, forward strand.
ATGACGTGGATAAAAATGCTTGTCTGTGGAAAAGGAATTCTGTGAATGTGACAAGTAAAGGATGTGATACAAAGGTGTGGGTATGTCACAATAGAACTCTTTAAAAAATGACACACCCTGAATTGAGATGTTCCTAGGAGATAGTGGAACTGAACTAGAGTAGGGATTTCTAAGAAGTGGAAGAAAATATAGATCCGGTAAGTGAAGAAGTAATTTGTTAGGGAGAGGGAGTGGCAACATGAATAGAGAAGAAGAGGGCTACGATATTGCGTCGTACGTAGACGAAGGGTCTTGCAATGAAGAAGAATAATATAAACTGATATCTAAAGGAGATGAAGAATTAGAAGAGTTTACTAAAGCCCCAGAACAAGAATGTGGTTACAACTCACCTACAACACCGCATACATCGCCAGAGGTAAGATCTAGAGACTTATCTCCAAGTGCATTTGTAAATACAAGTAGTACTAACATTGTAAATAGCAAACAAGGGATTCCAACTAGCCAAATTTTGTTCCGACTGTGCCAACAGTAAATACAATTGATGTAGCTGACATTAAGTTACCAATATTCAATGGAAATGTGTTGGAGGACCCATAACAATATTGGTTCCTTTGGGAGGCTATGTGGACTATGCAACAGATCCAAGATGAGAATATCAAGAAAGCACAGATGATCATGACTCTACGAGGTCGTGTGATTGACTGGTACATGAAATTTTCCATAGTGCCAGTAGAATTTGTCCAGAAGATGCTCAAAAAGATTTGAGTGGGTATGATAGATGAGTTCAGGAAGCCAAAGTTTGAATCACTGTGCATCACTGAGATCAAATAAATTAAGAAGCTACTGACAGAATTTGTCTGGGACTTCAACCAGATATTTAAGACATTGATGGCCAAAGTGAGATTCCAAATGTTGGATGTACAACACAAGGAATTTTTTATTGTTCCCTTGTTTCCACATATCCAAACCCCATTGATGCAATAGAATATTGTGTCACAGACAGAAGCTCTGGAGATAGCAATGAAGCTAGAATATTCACCGATTAGAGATAGTGGCACATGAATCATGCAAATTTAGTCATCTCAGCTCCAAGACATTAAGAGAGGAAAGGAAGTTCAAGAAGAACTATGGTGTACAATATGTAGAATAGATGAACACCATAAAGAAAATTGCCTCATGCTCATGAACTACGTCGCAGCAGGAGCGTCGAATCCGTTAAACACCCAAGAGATGCTTTGGTGTAGAAGATTCCATACTAGGGCCCACAAGTCTGAAGAATTTCTGTACTTACAGAATATTGTAAGTGCGCCACCTAGTCTGTATTATAGATTTTGTAAATCAGTAGGTCATGATGAAAAGGACTGTAGAGCACTTCAGCTACTGCAAGAAAAGAAAATGGATACCTACTTAATGACAAATGATGAGCATATGCAAGTTGAATGAGTGAAACCTCAGTATAATCCTACTCAATATCAACAACCATAGTATCCTCAGCCGCAATACCAACAAAATCAGTATCCACAACAACAACAATACCCTCCACAAAGGGGGGTGGAAATTGTTGAATTATTGTAACTTCGAAGAATATTCTGAATGTATTTTATTGATGTAACCTTTTGGAGATGTTATTATACCTCTGTCTGGATGATATTATTGTATTAGTTTAGTAGAGATTCATGAGGAAATGCCTCCATTTTAAGTCGGGTCATTAGAACCCTCCCAAATATTATATTAAGTTGTTTTAAGTCCTCCTAGAAAAGTCGGCCCAGTCAAGTTTAGTGGGGTTGACTTAGTTGAGTGAAAAATTAAGTGAGCGGAATAATATAAATAGAGAGAAGAGTCCTCATTTAAAACACACAGGCACACACTTGTGTAGAGCATGAGAGAGAGAGAGTCTTATCTGCAAGGAGGAGAAGGACTAGTATGAAGTCTTTTATATTTTTTATCATCTATATTGAGGAATCTTTTCTTGTTGGGTTTTTCCTAGGGTAAATCTGTGTTGATCTTGTGATACTATTTCTTTCAGTGATCTTGTATGCTATTATTATTGTGAAATTAAATTGAATTCTAATAATCTAGCTTAGCATAGAGAATCTTAACATGGTATCAGAGCTAACCTGAATAAGACAACTTTCACAAGGTGAAAAATCCCTCTCTCCCTCTCCGACAAGAAATTAGGGTTTTCAGAGAAATTTCATTTTGGAAGATCTGACTGCATAGAAATTTGCTCCCTCCTAGAGTGCATCCACTGAGCCTGAGATCAAATTTTTTGAGTGGATAGATCTCTGGGAAATTCAAACCCTAGTTTGACACTGGACCAGAAAACTACAGAAATCCAGAAAACTGCACTGCAGAATCTCACAAGTCAGTTTTGAAAGGTGAATACTTGAGATATCCAGAAACCAAACACACCAGTCAACTCGCCTCAGTCAAGTGCATCTCCTGGTAATATCAGTTTCTCATTTTCAAGAATTTCAATTTTTTGTAATCTCCTGACAAGATGGCCCCAAGCACCAATCTTGATGACAAACTAGAAGGCATAGAGAATTACCGAGCATGGAAATACAGAATTGGCCTCATTCTCAAGGAGAATGATCTTGACAAATATATCGAGGAATAAGTTACAGAACCTGATGAGGCTGAAGATAAGGAGAAGCACAAAAATGATTTGATTAAGGCACAAAGGATTATTGTTGACTCTATAAAAGATCACTTGATCCCTCAAGTGTCATCCAAGAAGACTCTGAAATAAATTTATGATTTCCTAGCAAGGATGTATGAAGGAAGAAACATCAACAGAAAGATGAATATAAGAGCTCAATTGAAGAGCACCAAGATGAGTCATGGAGAATCCATCCAAGACTATTTCACAAGGGTCTACCAGTTCAAGGAACAACTAGAAGCCATTGGATATAACCTTGATGAATATGAGTTGGTTATGTCTACTCTGAATGGTCTCACTAGACCCTAGGATTCATTCATCCAAACTATGTGTGCCAGAAAGGAAACCATGAAGTTTGATATTGTATGGGAATATTGTATTCAAGAGGAGGCTAGAGTGGCCAATAGAGAAGCTCTACTAAAGGAATATGATCAATCCCTAGACACCAATACCAAGAAACTAAGAAGTCAACCCAACTTCAAGAATGGAAACCACAAGGAGTATCAACCTCCCAGAAGGTTCCAAAGAACAAGAGAAAGTTTCCCAAAGAGGGACTCCTCCAACTTTCAATGTTTCAATTGTGATAAGATAGGACACATTGCCAGAAATTGTCCTTTGAAGAAAGAAGAATACAAGAAGAGGAACAACAACAAAAGGCATCATGCACATTCAGTTGAATATGAGGATGAAGAAGAAGAAGAAGAAGGACCTCAGAGAAATCAAGCAAGAGAAGAAAATGTAGAAGAGTATGTACTATTCTCTGCACTCTCTAGGTCTGTAACACCTGGAGAAGACACGTGGATTATTGATAGTGGTGCTTCAAAGAATAGGAAGGGACAAAATAAAACTCTGTCAAAACTTGAAGCAAATAAATCTCCCCGGAAAGTATCTCTAGGAGATGACTATCAATATCCAATCAAAGGAATTAGATAAGAAAGGATATAGAGTTGCATTCATAGATGGACAAGTACTCATGTGGACCAAAGGAAATTCAATTAAAGATACAGTTGTCATTGGTGAAGAAGAAATATTCTTATATAAAGTCAAGGGACATTTAGAAACAACCCTTTTTCATGAGACCACTAACCCTAGTGAACTGTGGCATAGGAGGCTTTCCCACATAAATTACAGAGCACTACCTCATGTGAACAAAGTAGTGACGGGATTACCAGATTTAAAGATCAACCATGAAGGAATTTCCAAAGGATGTGCAAAAGGAAAGAATATCAAGAATCCATTTCCAAAGAGTGACACAAAAAATAAAGGTACGTTGGAATTAATTCATTCAGATGTATGTGGTCCAATGTCCTCCACATCCTTGAGTGGTTTTGAATACTATATTACATTTATTGATGAATATTTAATAAAACCATGGATATACTTCTTGAAAGCAAATAAAAAAGTGTTTGAAAAATTCAAGGAATTCAAAGCCTTGATAGAAAACCTTTCAGACAAAAGAATCAAGACACTCCGATCAAACAATGGTGGAGAATATACTTCAAAATAATTTGAAGTATTTTGTAAAGATGTTGGCATCAAGAGGTAACTAACTAATCCCTACAATCCTCAACAACATGGTGTTGTGGAAAGAAAGAACAAAACTATCATGGAGGCAGTGGAGACAATGATATACGATCAAGATCTTCCAATGCATCTATGGGCAGAAGCAGCAAGAACCGTTGTATATGTACAAAATAGAATATCTCACAGTGCCCTTGGATTCAAGACTCCAGAGGAGATGTTCATGATAAAGAAGCCTGAAATAATTCACCTCAAGATATTAAGTTTTCCAGTATATGTTCACATACCGAAAGAGAAAAGAACCAAGTTGGACCCTTCCAAAAAGAAGGGAATATTTGTTGGATACTGTGAAGTATCCAAGGCATTCATAATTTACATTCCTGGATTCCATCATATGGAAATCAATGGATATGTAACATTCGATGAAGAAGCACCTCTCAAGAGATCTAGAAAATGTCAACATGAAGAAGTATATGAGGAAGATGCACCTCCCAGAAATGTAGAGGCTACATTCATCCCTGAAGATGAAACACCTGAATATCATGATATGACAGAACCACAAGAATCTCCCATGATGGAGATATCACAAAAGAGAAAGCCTTCTTGGGAAAGAGAAATTATACAAGAAACAGAAATGTATGGAGCTCCAGAAGGATGTACAAGGATAAGCAAGAATCCCAAGCCATTTTCCAACTATGTAGCTTTAATGTGTGATCTTGAAGATCAAGAACCTACAAAATATGAAGAAGTTGTATAGAAGAAAGAATGGGTAGAAGCAATGATGGAAGAATACCAATCAATAATGAAGAATGATGTTTGGGATATAGTTCCCAAACTAGAAGGAAAGAGTGTGGTATCTTCCCAGTGGATCTACAAGATAAAACATGCTGCCAATGGAAGTATAGAGAAATACAAGGCAATATTTGTTGCTAGAGGTTTCTCTCAGAAAGAGGGAATTGATTATGAAGAAACATTTGTACCAGTAGCAAGGTATACTTTGATTAGAGCCATCATGGCACTTGCATCCATGATGAAGTGGAAATTACACCAGATGGATGTAAAGACAAACTTCCTGAATGGTGTGATTGAGGGAGAAGTATAAATAGAACAACCACAAGGATTTGAAGTTGAAGACAGATAGACTCACGTATGCAAGTTGAAGAAGGCCATGTACAGCCTGAAGCAAGCTCCTAGAGCTTGGTAAGGAAGGATAGATAGTTTCCTGACGATCTTGGACTTTACCAAGAGTAAAGCTGACCCTAACCTTTACTTCAAGGTTATAGAAGATGAACCTGTCATACTATTACTATATGTGGATGAAATATTCCTGACAGGGAATGAGAAACATATTATAGAATGAAAGAAGAATCTCATTGAGGAATTTGAGATGAAAGACCTTGGTTTAATGCATTTTTTTCTAGGTCTAGAGGTATGGCAGAACTTAGAAGGAATTTTTCTCAACCAGGGAAAATATGCAGTAGAAATTTTGATATGTTGGAATGTAAAGCCATGGCCACACCCATGGATACCAACCTAGAGTTGTTGGCTGATGAATCATCGGAATTAGTGGATGTGACTCAATACAAATAGATTATTGGGTCGTTGATGTACCTAACAAATACCAGACCATGCATTTGTTTTGTTGTGAACACATTGAGTCGGTATGTAGTTCAACCTAGACGTGTTCATCTGGTAGCTGCAAAACATGTGATGAGATATCTGAAAGGAACTATATACTTTGGTCTATACTATGATGGAAATCATGACTATATATTGTATGGCTATACAGATGCATATTGGGCTGGAAGTGTCTCAGACAGAAAAATCACATCAAGTGGATGTTATTGTCTAGGTTATGCTATGATTTCATGGTTTAGCAGGAAACAATCAAATGTTTCTCTTAGCATGGCTGAAGCAAAATACATAGAAGCTTTCTCTGCTAGTTGTGAATCCATATGGATTAGGAAACTAATCTCAGGTCTATTTAACCTAGAGTTGGATACCATAGTGATTCTATGTGATAACCAGAGTTGTATAAAGATGACAGAGAACCCAGTCTTCCATGATAAATCGAAGCACATAGAAATCTAGTATTTCTACATTCAAGAAATGATACAAAAGGGAGCCATAAATCTCCAGTATGTGAGTACCGATGAAGAAGTTGCTGATGTGTTGACAAATCCTCTATCTCGAATAAATTTTGAATACTTTCGAGAAAATATTGGTGTTGTTCGAAAAGACCTTCCCCGAAAGGGGGAGCAGTGATGTTGAAGTGGGATTGTATCATCCCTGGACACTTGTCTTAAAATGATCCATAGACTTCTGTCTCTGAGAAATAAGTGGGATTGTATCATCCTTGGACACTTGTCCTAATTTATCCGTAGACTTATGTCTCTGAGAAAGAAGTAGGATTGCATCATCCTTAGAGTTAAGTCCTAAATTGATAGGGAGTGATTATCCCGTAATAGTATCCAGAGACTTTGGTTTTCAAGAATGTGGTAGGATTGCATCATCCGTGGACCTAAGTCCTAAAGTGATAGGGAGTGATTATCCCGTAATAGTATCCAGAGACTTTGGTCTTCGAGAATGTGGTAGGATTGCATCATCCCTGGACCTAAGTCCTAAAGTGATAGGGAGTGATTACCCTATAATAGTATCCAGAGACTTCGGTCCTTAAGAATGTGGTAGGATTGTATCATCCCTCGACTTAAGTCCTAAAGTGATCCATAGAATTTTATCTTCGTACTATGGATTGCACGTTGCTGCTGATGATGATGATGTTGTTGATCAAAAGATCAAAGTATTGTTGATGATGTTGATTAAAGTATTGTTGATGATGTTGCTCAAAGTATTGATGATGATGTTGCTCAAAGTATTGATGATGATGTTGCTGATAAAAAGATCAAAGTATTGCGGATGATGTTGCTCAAACTATTGTTGCTAATGATGATGATGATCGAAAGCTCAAAGTATCATTGATGATGATGTTGCTTATTGAAAAATACTAAAATGCTGATGATGATGTTGTCGACCGAACGATCAAAGTGTTGTTGCTGCTGAAATTGAAGATGAAGACTATATGTTAAAGATGATGAAAAAGCTTCCAATTATTTATAGATGTATCACCTTGATGATGTTGAAGATGAACTCTCTCCTTCTCCTACTATTGTTGTTGTTGTTTTAGAATACCCTTCTCATTAAGGGGGAGTGTTGAATTATTGTAACTTCAAAGAATATTATAAATGTATTTTATTGATGTAACCTTTCAGATATGTTATTATTCCTTCTGTCGGGATGATATTTTTGTATTAGGTCAGTAGAGAGTCATGATAAAATCCCTCCATTGTAATTCGAGTCATTAGCACCCTCCCAAATATAATATTAAGTTGTTTTAATTCCTCCTTGAGAAGTCAGCCTAGTCAAGTTTAGTGGGGCCGACTTAGTTGAGTGAAAAATTAAGTGAGTGGAAGAATATAAATAGAGAGATGTGCTCCTCATTTGAAACAGATAGACGCACACTTGTGTAGCACATGAGAGAGAGAGAGAGAGAGAGAGAGAGAGAGAGAGAGAGAGAGAGAGTCTTATATGCAAGGAGGAGAAGAACCAGTTTGAAGTCATCTTTTCTATTTTTTATCATCTATATTGAGGAAGCTTTTCTTGATGGGTTTTTCCCTTTAGGGTTTTCCCACGGTAAATCTGTGTTGATCTTGTGAGACTGTTTCTTTCAGTGATCATGTATGCTATTATTATTGTGAAATTGAATTGAATTTTGATAATCTAGCTTAGCATAGATAATCTTAACAGAAATTTTCAAGGTCGAGGACAACAACAAGGAGGAGGAGGTATTGGTCGTAGAAGAGGCCAAGTCATATGTTCTAACTGTGGAAAGCTAGGACATTTTTCCCGATATTTCCAAAGTCCTGCAAAAACATGTACATATTACAAAGCATTTTATAACAATGTTGAATAGTGCCCACAACTAATTGTGAAATGGCAGGCTTGAACTACCGTCAACCCTAATCCAGTGAAAAATTATAATTTTAACCCCATACAAAACATTTAGATGATTTATGTCAAGTTAAGAGAACCTCATATTGTTGTGGTTACAAGAGGACGTGCTACGACAGGTGCAAACCAAAATACACAACAAGTGCAACTGCAGGTGAGACCTGCGGCAAAAAAGAAAGCCCCACTAGATGTCCAAAAGGAGTAAGAAGTCTTATTGGATGTGCAACCATATTTTGTTGATTCTAATAAACTGTCGACATCAAGACAAGTCAAAACCATTCCCAAACGATTTGAACAGTTATTTAGGAAGAAACCAATGAAAAGGCTTAGTAATCTTAAATATTTTTTCAAAAATTGTTTAGAACTAATCAATGATAAAGATGTTGTCGTAGAACTAATAAAGCTAATAGAAGAAAATCCATATGACCTACAACCTGACAAAAGAGTTAACCATATCGAGAAGAGACTAAAGACAGGCCAAGAACTGTGAATGACTGTGTAGATAGGAGAATATGATATGGATTATTTAATATTATATTTGGGCTAGGATGTTAACCTATTGACAAGACAAACATGGGAGAGCATGAATAAACCCTACTAGACTAGTCTCCCATTCAACTAAGGCTTCTGGACCAATAGAAGGTTCTACCAATTGATAGACTAACTCAAGTTTCTGTAGAAGTCGAAGTCTTAAGAAAATATGTCGAATTCAAAGTAATTGACATTGTTGATGACACAAATCCATATCCTGCACTGCTGGGAATTGATTGGGAAATAGACAACCAAATGATTATAAACTTCAAGAAAAGGATATTATCATTTGAAGATTCTGAACTAAGGGTGGTTGCACCAATTGATCCACTCGAAGGGAAGAGATATGTTGAGGCAGTAAAGAGTGAAGGTTAATGCAATTACCTAGATTAGTTGTCTAATATCATGTCCTCAAGAGAAGACTATATAAATCCAACAACTGATGGAAAACTGAGTTGGCAGAGTGTAAGTTCTTGCACATCTGATTCAGGTGATGCCCTGGAAAATTGGAAGAACAAGCTACATGAAGTGTCCATGAGAAGGTGCACAAGAATTACAAGATAGGTCTGAAGGGTAGGAGCCGAAGCAAGTGCATTGCCTACATATGAAGGATTACCTAACCTTGCATATTTTCTGGTGGAATTTGAAGAAAAAGTGACAGAATCACATCGATTGTCCACCTTGGACTATGTGCTGAAATCTATGCCTGCTAGATGGTTGGGTACACATAAAAAATCTATCTCTGAGTGGTCACAGTGTAAATGATTACTAGAGATTATATTCAGGGAAGATATCAGTTATTCTAATCAGAAGTATACATGACTGGAAAATCATGTGGAGCATATTGAACATTGTCACAGCACATGGCAAGAATATCCGTAACAGGAGTGGGTTCATTGATTCATACACACATTGGAAATGGTACCAAGAAATTGCTATACATCAGTGGAGTTGGAATGAGGAACTGTTGAATGGGAAGGGTTAGTTACAAGCTTCACATATACATTTGAATTCACAAGTGAACATCTGACTATTGATGTTGTGCTACATAAAATGAAGGAACATATATTTGAATAAATCCTAGTCGCAACCACGAACTTCCATCAATGCACCACGACAATACACAACTGGATGGAATGTTACAATATTACAAGAGAACCGGATGATGATGATCCGCTTGAGATAAACATACCTGAGTTAGAGGGTATGTGTGCAGTGGAAGGAGCTAGTATGTGTAGTGACCATTTCCTAAGTCCACTCAATATCAAGAAAGTAAATATTGGGTTGGCTGAAAACCCAAAATTTTCTAATATTGGAGATTACTAGGACGATGAGACAGTGGGAAATATCACTAATTTACTGCATGAATTTCAGGATCTGTTCCCTACAAAATTTTCTAAAATGAAAGGCATAGTTGGGGACCTTGGTGAATGGAAGATACCCTTAAGGCCCAATGCAAAACCAGTTAAACAATGACCGTATAGATTAAACCCATGCTACAAATAAAAATTTAAAGCTAAACTGGACTGAATGCTGGAAGTAGGTGTGATAGAAGTTGTTGAAGAATCAAAATGGATTAGTCCAATTATAGTGCAAGACAAGAAAACTCCAAGGGAAGTGAGAATTTGTGTTGACCTAAGGAAATTAAATGATGCCTGCTTGCATGATCCATTTCCAACTCCATTCACGGATGAAGTATTGGAGAATGTCAGAGGACAAGAAATATATTCATTCACTAATGGATTCTTGGGATACCATTAGATCAAAATTGTAAAGGAGGACCAATACAAGACTACCTTTGTGACGGATTGGTGATGCTAACAATACACGATAATGCCCTTTGGACTCAATATTGCACCTACAATTTTTTCTAGAATCATTGTTGTTGCATTTAAATATTTTATACATAAATTTATTGAAGTCTACTTTAACAACTGGACAATATTTGGTCTTATAAAAGATCACATAGAGAGTCTTAGAATGATGCTAGAATGATGCCTCCAGTATCAAATTGACCTAAATTTAAGGAAGTGTATTTTTTATGTGCCTTTTGGAGCTCTGTTAGGACATGTGTTCTGTCGCAATGGAATTTTGGTCGATCCAACCAAAATTGTCATCATCCTCGACTTACCACCACCTACCACGGTCAAGTAGTTAAGAGAAACATTAGGACATATGAGATTGTTGGCTATCATGGGCAGACTTGGGTTTACTGTATTTAACCAACAACACCCCTAGCTCACTATCCCTTTCGGCGACAGATCGTGAAGCGGCCTGAAGTCTCACCCGAAGTGATTCTAATGGGTTGGCCAAGGACTCAAGCGTCTTGGACCAGGTTCTGTGGCATCCTATTTGTGACTCGCAGCTCTTCTAGCTGCGAGGCCTCTCTTTCTTCGCGTTCTATGACCCTTCTGCTCGCATCGCATGATCTCCTCGTCTCGCAGCTCTTCTAGCCGTGAGATCTCTCTTTTCCTGTCACGCGATCCCTTTCCGCATCGCGCAACTTCCACTGACTCGCGATGACTACAGCCTTATCGCATTGCCGTGCACCAGGAAACACGTAAATTTCTCCCCAACACTAATTCCTTAACCTACGGTATCGCGCACTATAGCTCCTCTACCGGTGCGGTATCGCCTCCCTGCGATATCCTACTCCCACGGCTTAGCGCACTTAGCATTGTTCATGTCGACTTGCAAGACTCAACATACCAGGATGTTTAACACTGCAACTAGTGACTATTTCAAGGAAAGCATAAATGAACCCGCATACAACATGCCAAAGACTTCAACTTATGTCTATCCTTCTATATTGCTACGAACTGAATAACACATACATACATTCAACTGTAAACAAGGCTCATATAATAACTGACAGATGCAACAAATAAACACAACACATGAATCAATCGCATAACACTCGATTTTAACGTGGTTCACCTCCAGGATGGAAGTTATGTCCACAGAACTATGTTTCTATTATAGCTCAGGGGAAGGTAAACACAGTTCTGCTGCACCGCATATGCAGCTTGAGATCTTCTGGGTAACTCCTCACACAGTCGGGAGCCCTTCTCTCTTAGATCTCTTCTCTACCTCTATATTGCGCCTCTTACAATATACTCTTCCCTCTCTATCGATCCCTGTGGATCGTTACATGCATGTTCTATGAGCCAGCTACTGGTTACAGTAAGATACTACAGCTAATAACAGAACCAGAGCTTGACTCCTATACAATTGTCCAACTAATGTCTAACTATCTAGCCCACAAAATGGCCAACAACCCTTTTACAATACAAAATATATCCCTTTATAGGCGGCCCGAAGGTCTCGCCATTACAACACTGTGGGCCTGTCCCAACGGTAACCCAAACCCTAATTAGTGACAGTCGACATATCTGTACTTTGAGGTAGCCACTATCCATCACACCACAGCTCCTTGTAGTATTCCATGCTTCCAGGCACTGATCATGGGTACTATGCACCGCTTCCCTTCACCACAGCTTCCTGCAGTCTTCCCTGCTTCCCAGCGCTAACCATGGGTACCGGCGCTGCTTCCCCTGCTGTCCTTTGTCTTCAATACCTTGGCCTCTTTGATCCTTTTCCTTTATGAGGGTAGCTGAGCCCTCCTGTCTTCCACCGCTACCTTCAATGCAGTGGGTGAGCTCTCTCTTCTCGGCCGCTCAGGTACCGTCATCTTCCTTGACTTCTCTGTCTTCTACAGTCATGGTTTCTGGCTCTGATCTGTAGCTAGAAACCTGCTACAGTATCATATCTCTACCTCTTATATCTCCGCCAAAACTGTCTATCCATCAAAATAGCAGCTTCTTCTGTAGCTGCGGGACCCTACTCCAACAGTCCCCTAACACTTACTTGTGGCTCGCCCTCGAGCCACTACCAGCGGGCTTCTCCTACTGTAGCTTCTCCTTGGCTTCCTGCGAAGTCCATTGCAACTTGTCGTGAAGTCCTGCGACTTCCTTTTGCATTGCTTCGACACGCTCTCGTGCCGAGTCAAGCAAAGCTTGACTAATACTGGTGTCTTCTGTTACGTCAGTTTCTTCTCTGGTGGTAGTGAATTCCCTCACTTTCTGCTCAACCCTGTCGACTAACTCATTGATTTGCTCCTGGTAGGGTTGAAGCAGTTCATTGATGTGTATCTCGTTTGTTCTTAATCGCTGCGCTTCCTGCTGCAAGCGGTTCATCTCCTTTGTCTTCCTCATCTTCTGAAGAGCTTCTAAGATCTTAATTTCTTCTTTCATTGCCGCCGTGGTATTCTCTATCTGCTGAATATTTTGCTGGATTTCTACTTTCTCAGGCGGCTGATCCAAGTCCGACCATGTGTTCGTCGCATCATTTAGTACTGACAGTGCATCGTCGATGTGAGACTACATCTGTGCAGAAGCGAGTCGAAAGCCCTCTACTCTCGCTTGCTTGTCTGCCTAGGAAGTGTCTCATGCACGAGCCTCAAGCTCATCGATCTGCGCTTTGTGGTCTTCCTCCATCTTGGTCGTTGCTTCTTCCATCCTGGCTACTGTTTCCTCCAGAGCCTTTGCTCTGTCTGCAACTCTTCTTACCTTCTGCGGAAGAGGCAAGGTGAACTCAATGTGACATTGGGGTAACTCCAATGCGATGCTTTGTAGAACTTGAGAAAGATCCTGTTCTCTTTCTTCATATGTTCATACTTCATCTGCCTTTTTCTGAAAGCTGGTGGCAAGTGCTGCATTCTTCTGCATCAGCTGCGTATTTTCTTCATAAGTCGCAAGCCCTCTTCCTTTGAGCTCTGCGCTTAGCTGTTGCCGGATCATCTGCAACTGATCAATGTGAAAATCTATGAGGTTAACCTCAACAGGTTGCCTAAACTATACTGGTGGATCTGTCATCGACGCAGGGAATCTGATGCTCCCTGGTGGAATCAAAACTGTATTGAGGCGACCCTTCACTAGGATCTCCTCACAGGAAATCGACTGTTTCTAAATTTCTCCTGCTGGCACCTTGTTCAACTGAGTGTGGATTATGGAATTTTTCTCAGTCAATGTTTTCAACTCGCCTAGCTGCTGGTCTATGGCCCCCTGCAGCTTGCCCTGCGATGCCTGCATCACCTGAAATGTGTCGCTCATTCTGTCCCTTATTCTTACTGCGATTTGCTCATAGTCATCAAGTGTCAATTTAATCTCCCCACTTGGCTTTGTAACCGTTTGTTTTTTCTTCTTGGGATCCTTCTCTGGTGTGTCCTCTACATCCTGTGTCTGTGTTTCTACTCTGTCTTTGCCCTTGTCTACTGGGTCTGTCTGTGCAGTATCTATTGTAGAGGTGTGGTATCTTCATACTCTTGCTTCCATTGGTCATCAAAGTCTTTGATGATGCCTTCGATATCCTGCACTGCCATCCTGAACCAGCCAGGATCCCAGTCATCTCTTTTAGTCCTCTTTGGTCTCAGGTGGATTCTATGGCGGTCCACCATAAAATTAAGCCGATCATCGTATGTGTCTACAACCTCCTTGCTGATCCGTGGTACTTCTAGGACGACTTTCTTCAGCAGCGTATAGTATTCATAGAATACTATCGCATTGAGCTTTTTCTTTTCTGGGTTGCTAGTCTCCCACAGGTTTGTATAGTGCACCCCTCTGGGTTCACCGCTTGTTAGCTGCCTAAATTGGGTGTGGGGAGGTTCCTTCCACCCTACAAATGCACAGAGTATAATCAACCATGAAAAGTGAAAATGGTGGCTGGCCTCATCCTGTGCCGCCCAACAATCTTCCTGAAACATATTTAACAAAAATAAAGACCAGTTGAACGGTTCCCCCTCTGTAACCTGTATAGCAAGTTTAATTACAGACCCTATAACTTCCTTGGGTCGAACCTTAGTTAACAGTCTGCCTGCAAGCAGACTAGCTGTAAAGCTGAGTGTTTTGTCTAATATGCTTGCAATGTCGTAAGCCTGACCTCCTCTCTGTAGTTGGTACTTGGCAACTAGGGCGGGTGATAGCTTGGGTTCCTTGGTCTTTTCTGTTGTATCTATCGTCGGGTGTTGACCAACCTTGGACAGTCCGGTGATGCGATGTATGAGGTCGATGTTCAGGTCGACCTTGTTACCAAGCCAAAGGTAACCTCCATGTAAAAAAGAAAGTAGGATGCGCACCACGGAATTAACCTCTGTGCCGCGTCCAAAATGTGGTAGTCTCAACAAATTGAGCAGGCCTGAGCGCTCAAGAATCTGAACATGGTCCATGGGAAAATATTCGTCTGCACCTGTCCTTGGGTTCTTTTGAATTGTAAGGTACTGATCTGGCCAGAACTAGGGATATGCCTTAGCATCGGCCAGGTTATAATCTATGAATTTAGCAACAGCTGCATATCCTAATAGGTCTCCATCTTCCTTTACTCGAGAATCAATCTGTGGTATGGGGACAGGAAACTTACCACTCTTGGGAATTTTTACTTCTGGTGCGTCTTCAGCTCGTGGCATAATGTAGTTTTCTGCATTATGAACTTCTTTTTCCAACTTCGAACTGGATTCTTCTACTATCTGAGAGTGGATCCTCGTCTGTGGCGGCTGTCTGGTCTGTGATGAACTTGCCTGGGCACCCTTAGGCGGTGTCGTCATAATACCTCTAAGGCCGTCACGCTCAAACCTTCTCAAAATGTCTTCTATAGGTTCCTCCTCAGGCAAAACCCACTTGGTGGAATATCCTGGGCGTGCAATGGCTTCAAAATCTGGGAATCACAGCACTCTGTAACGGGGTGAACTCTGCACAGGGAACTCTTAACAGCTTACTCTATAGCTCTCGAGTGTTTGCAAGTGTAACCCTCTCGAATGAACACTTTCTGCTTTTATGCCGAAGGCAACAACCCCGGACGCAACGGTCATCTTGACTGAACCCATCGGTCGTAATAATTACATGGACGGGACCATACCCATCATCTGATCCTCAATAAATGCTGAAATCCGATGGCATTTCCCTCGAAGCGTGTGTACAGGCGTCGGTCTCATCGAAGATTTGCCAAATCTGGAAACTTAATTATGCTGCTGCCAAATCTACGGTAAGGTATACCGGTCATTTCCTCATTAACTGCCTGTTAGAAGGTGACTTGACTGGCCCTCTGTCGGTTGCAAAACTAGATACGTGGCACGAGGAAACATCGCACTGCTGCGCTGCAACACTGCATCACCTGCGCAAACAACGAAGCATTTTTTTTTTCGCAAGCCTCAGTGGCTTGCGCAAAATGAACCGACCTTATGCGATTCCTCATACTTATAATACCTGTCGGTGTAGACTAGTTCTCGGTGCGATGCCTCCTTTCAACTACACTTGGACATCTGCACCACTATAAACTAGTTGAGCTAGGGCTGAGAGGTGGGGTGGCTATCACTATAGAGCTTAAGCCTACTGCCATTAATCAATGTGGGAAGAAGCTCCCCATTTAGCTGGCTGAGCTGAATGGCACCTCCTTCTGTAACTTGTTGTATCTGATATGGCCCTAGCCAATGCATCTTGAACTTCCCTGGAAACTTAATGAATTTAATGTCATAGAGGAGTACTAGGTCTCCATTCTGGAAAGTATTACTTTTAATGTGTCTGTCATGCCAAGCTTTTTCTCGTGCCTTCTGCACTTTCTGATGGAATCCAGCGATGAATCTGTCTTCCTCTAAGGCAAGCAGTTGTGCTAGCCTTTCCTCCACTGTGTCTGTATCAGTCATCCCGGTAATCTGAGCGATTCTTAAACTGGGAAGAATATACTCCATAGGCATAACAGCCTCCTGTCCATACACCAAGCTGAAAGGTGTGTGTCCTGTAAGTTTCTTGCATGTGGTCCTATACGCCCATAATACAACGTTAACTCTGAGGTCCCAATCATTCCTTAGGCTGTTGCAGATCTTAGTAAGATAATTTTCTAAAATATTATTAAAGGCCTCCACCGTACCATTAGCTTGTGGGTGGTAGGGAGTGCTCTTATGGTGCTGAATCTGGAATTCTTTTGTCAAAGCCTCAATAGTGCGGTTCAAGAAATGTGTGCCTTGATCGCTCATCAAAATTACGGGGCAGCCAAATCTACTGATGATGTTCTCAAAAAGGAATTGTGCGGCTGTAGCAGCATCACAATTTCTTACTGCTTTGGCCTCTGCCCATCTGGTGAGGTACTCTGTTCTGGTGATAATATATCTCACGCCAGTGCGCTTTCCTGGTGGGTTGATAGGACCCACAAAGTCTATAGCCCACTTTTCAAATGCGCGCAGCGTAACCTGCGGGCGCAGCGGCATTTCATCTCGTCGCGAGGGTTTTCCTACCCTCTGGAAGATATCGCAGCATCTGCAAAAGTCCTTGGTGTCCTTATGCAACGTAGGCCACCATAATCCTGCATCTAGGATTTTCTGTGCAGTCAGCTTTCCTGCGAAATGACCTCCTGCGGTTCTTGAATGTGCCTCTCTGATAATAGCATCTTTTTCATGCGGCATCACACATCTGCGCAAAACTTCATCCGGACCCAACTTGTATAACTGTCCTGCAATCAGGGTGAAGTCTACTGCTTTAACAACCAACTACTTCTTTTGCTGCTTAGTAAACTCATCAGGTGCCAATCCTGTAGTGAGAAAGTGAATAATATCAGCATAGTAGTCGTCTGTGATCTGAATAGAAAACAACTGCGCATCTGGCAAATTGTCCTCTAGGTTACTTGGCTCTTCTCCTGAGTCTATCCGCGACAGATGATCAGGTCCGGCATTCAATCTTCCTAGTTTAACAATGATTTCAAAATCATACTCTTGAAAGAGGAGTAACCATCTGCAGATTCTCCCCCCTAACACTGGCTTATTGACCAGATACTTCAATGCGGAATGGTCAGTAAACATTTTGAACGAGGCACCCAATAGGTAGTTCATGAACTCTGTAGCGCATAAACCATAGCTAAGCCTTCTCTTTCTATCGTGGTGTAGTTCTTTTCTGCTGTCGATAGCTTTCTACTAGAGTATGCGATGGGATGATCAATATCCCCTTCTCCTGGTTGCGTTAAGACAACCCCTAGTGCGATGCCAAATGCATCCACATGTACATGAAATGGATTAGTCCAGTCTGGAAATACTAGGATGGGTGATGTAACCATATTTTATTTAAGTGTGTCTAGACTCTGCTGACATTCCTCATTCCATAGGAATTTTATATCTTTCTTTAGCAATTTCTCCATTGGTGCTGTGATCTTTGCGTAGCCCTTGGTGAACTTTCTGTAGTACCCAGTATGACCAAGTACTGTCCTCAGTTGCTTGACTGAGTTGGGTGCTGGAAGATTTACAATGATGGCAATCTTTGCAGGATCTACCATCAGGCCTTGTTTGCACACAATATGACCCAACAAAATACCAAATGGCGCACAAAATATACATTTCTTCAAGTTCAGGGAAATCCGGTACTGCCTACATTTCTCTAACATCAGTCTTAGATCTCCTATGTGCTTGTCAATTAGTCCAAATACAGTCCAATCATCAAAATATACTTCTAGAAACTTATGGATGTATTCTTTAAATACAACAACTACTACTCTAGAAAATATAGCTGGTGCATTCTTAAGACCAAAGGGCATTACCGTATACTGGAACGATCCCCATTCTGTTGCAAAGGTGGTCTTGGATCGATCTTCTGGATGGATTCTGATCTGGTGATAGCCTGAAAATCCATCAGTGAAGGAGTAGACCTCTTGTCCTCCCACGTTGTCTAATACCTCATCAGTGAATGGTGTTGGAAATGGATCGTGAAGCGATGCATCATTGAGTTTGCACAGATCGACATAGATCCTGATGTCTCCTTTGTTTTTCTTCTCTTGTACGACCATGGGGCTAACCCATTCGCTTTATTCTACAGGCTCAATGATGCCTACTGCTAGCATCTTATCGATCTCATCCTTAACTTTTTCTTTGTATCGCGGATTTAATCTATATGGGCACTGTTTGACTGGTCTAGCATCCTCCTTCAATGGTATCCTCATGACTCCCAGGTCTCCAACTATTCCCTTCATCTCTGTGAACTTGGTGGGAAATAGGTCCTGATAGTCATGTAACAAGTCTGCAATCCGTCCAACTGTTTGATCATTCCAATAGTCTCCAATAGAGGCAAACTTAGGTTCTGTGTCTGTGCCAGTATTGATCTTTTTAATCTTGATGGGCTCTGTGATTGCTGGAATTTCCAACTGTGGTCCCTCAACATCGCGAGTGCCTTCTGACTCCGGAATGTTGGTGTCGCGAGGATCCTCATTCTCCTCCTCTGGTTCAGATGCAAAATTATAACACTCTAACGCCTCTTTTAGCTGGATAGCCCACTCAGGTTGAGCTAACACTGATATGGTACAATCCTCAAATATCTTACTCTTTATTACTTGTAGGGCCTGATCAACACTTGGATACTCAGATTCAAAAGCGAAGGTGAGTAGGAAGCTGTCTATCATAAGTGGCCATGTTGTTGTTCCCTTGCGTAGTTCAGTCTCTGTATACCAGTTCCTTGGAACTGTATCCAAAGTATCAATGAATCGGTGAAACCATTCATCCTCGGGAATGTCCGACCAATTTTGTTCACATGTCTAAATGTGTGCTCTGGGGTCACTCTCTCCTGTGTACTTCTGCTGGACATACTCTCTGTCGACGAAAAATTTGATCGCCATCAATCTTTTAATATCGTCCCATGATGCGATACTCTCTTTATGTGCATACCACCATCTCGCAGGTGTGGCTTGTACTGCAAGGTCCATAGCTGTGATCCTCTGCTCATGAGGAATCTGTTGTTCAAACTGCTCGAGAAAGTCCTGGATATCTGTTAGACCATGAAAGGATGGAATCTCATTGATCTCTGCACCAATCCATCGCAGTGACTTAGTCAAGTACGCGCATCTACGTGCTGAGACTTCATGAAGTCTGTTCTGCCAGTCCTCTAGACCAACATCTGAATCCGATGCGCATGAGCTGTCACATCGCCAACTAATGTTCCCTTATGCAGTTGGATTGATGTAGTCACTCTGGTTTGTGGTCATCTGATAGAGGCTCTCCATGTTACGTGCCTCCTCCTCTACTCGGATAGGTTCAATATATCTAGGACCATGAAAAGGATCCAACGGTGCGATGACCCGGATCTGCGCATCCTCAAAGGTCATTTGTCTTCTCTTTAGGTCGATAACGGCCATGTTACAGATCGCCCAATCAATGCCTAGTAGTGCTGGATATGGTCTACTATCGCCAATGATTTCTATAACTTCAAAGTCCGCAAAGCTGCGAACTCCATAAATGTCAACTGGCACCTGCGGTAACCGACCCAGGGGTGACACACGCTGCTGATTAGCTAATCTCAGAAGGATAGGAGATCTGATTAACTTAGGGCTACCCATCTATTCCCATGTCTGCTTAGTCAGAACATTTACATCTGATCCCAGATCTAGGATCACCTCATCCATTTCAAATTCTCCAACCTGTGCTGTGAGTCGCATCTCTCTTCCCGTTCTTGTATGTCCTGTAATATTATGAACAACACACTGTGCACTGCTCACGGAAGAAGATGGATGAGACTGATCTATAATGCGCTGAAGTTCCGTGATAGCTTGCTCATTTCTTACAAGTTTTAGACAACTCTGCAGGAAGGAATGTACACTTCCTGTCATCTCGTCTTCATCGCATCTTCCCGATGTGGTAGCCTGCGATGTCTGTACAAGGATATCACCACAAGGTGCTTGCTGCGGTACACCCCTAGACGGCAGTACCTGTGATCTTGATTGCGTAGGGTCATCAAAGAAAGACTTAGCTTCCTGAAATGTCTGTTTGTTCTTCTGCAGGTCAAGTGGTGTTGCTTTATTAGGAGATCTGCGTACCCACTCCTGACCTGTGTTCTTTTCCGTTTCCTGGGATGTCCCACTGGTAGAAACACCGCTGCGAGTCATAATATTGACTCTTGGTTCTGGCTCTTCCTGCTTAGCAGCAATAAGCTGGATGTTCTGGTGTACTGCTGGCTTAGGTTCTCTGATCTTAGCTATCAAGGTAGGACACTCCTCTATAGTATGATCATAACATTTGCAGTAGTTACAAGTGGTAGTGGGGCTCTGACAGTCCCTAGCATAGTGTCCTACAACTCCGCAGTTGTAACAAGTAACTGGTCCACGACGATGGCCAAAACCTTCTCCTCTGCTGAAGCCTTCTCCTCGTGCAAAGCCTCCTCCACAGCCTCGTCCTCTGAATCCTCCTCCACGGCCTCCATAAGTCGGATCATGTTGTGGTCCTACTGTTGGACCCTGTGTCTCTGACTGGACCCTGTACAAGTCTTGCTTGCTCCCGACCATGAGATCATAGGCTCTGCAATCGTGTTCATCATGGCCTACAGACTTGTAGAAGACGCAGTATAAGTTCTTAGGTGTCTGCACGTACTTCTGAAGTAGAGGGCAGTGGTGAGGTAGATGTCCTCATGTTTTGCATAGTTCACACCACGGTCCGTGGGTCTATGGTAAGGGGTTAGGAGCCCCTGTCGCTATATATTCTACAAAAACTGGATAGTCGTCTTTAGTATTGCCTTGTGCTTTACATTTTATGCACCATATGTCTTGCGCAACCTCTTTTTCTTTCTTAAGCTCATGCAACTGTAGCATGAGATTAGCCAACTGATTTTGTAAAGTTTCCATGCCTGTACTGCTCTCAGCTAGAGGTGAAGCCTCTAGTTTCATCGCCATCTCCAACGCGTCATCCTACGTCTGGAGTTTTTGCTGCATTAACGGCAGTCTAATGTGAGGGAGCAGCGCTGCAATAAACCATTCCTTATGCTGCTCCGGCGTGAACTCAAAACTGACTTGGTCAATAAGGGCTTTGAATTTCTGATCAAAGTCCCACACCAACTCTGTAGGTAACTGCTTGATGTCTTTGAGTTCTGTAATGCACTGTGACTTAGACTTAGGTTTCTTAAACTCTTTAATCATGGCGGTCTTGACTTGGACAAGTGTCCTGGGTACTGTGGTATACTTTATATACCATGTTAAGGCTCGATCTCTTAGTGTGGTGACCAATTGTACAAGTTTAAGGTTATCATCGTTGATTGCTTTAATGGTCCACATGGCTTCACATAGAAACCAATGCTGCTCTGGGTCTTTTGCCCCTGTTCCCTTAAATATAGGTAGCTTCATATCATCCCCCATTCTATTTCTACGTGGTGGATGTTGATTTACTGTATTACTACCACTCGGCGGTGTAGGTGGAGGTGATGTAGCGGTGGTAGGTACTGTCTGTGAGCTACTGGATGGAGTTCCTATGGGATTGTTCTGAGTCCCGATCTGTTTCTGTGGGGTGTAAGGGTGGTAAGGGATACCCCCCTCTGTTCCTTCTGTGGTACTATGACTTTGCTGTCTAGTACTATCTAAACTGTCTTCAAATATTGGAGATCTGAAATCTACTTTATACTTCTTTCCACTACGTGTTCGTCCAATGTCATCAAAATCACTTTCAAACTCTTGTGACATTACTATTTCTACTTATTCATCTGAAACTAGATCCATTGTTCCTTTTTCATGTAATAGAATCTTAATGGACAAGTTAAAAGATCTTAGGTACTTACCATGATATCCTTTGAATAAATAGCGCTCAGCCTCGCTGAAGCTTTTCCTCTGGTCAACTGCAAACTCTGTGACAAAGCCTTCTAGCACACTCACAAGCCAGAAGTCTACTACCCTCGTGATAGGATTATCAAGGTTCTTCACGGTCTAAATCAACTCCGGTTTCCAGAAAATGTCTCTTTTCTTTTTGAATATGCTTGTATCAGTTAACTTTGATAGCCAATCATAAAGCTCATTCCCAAAGGTTGCAAAAAATATTGCATGCAGGTCTGTAATGATGTGTTTTTGTAACCAGGCCTCTGTACTCAGCTTAGGACTCTTGTTCTCTCGTTCAGTAAACTCTTTCTAGTTAGACCAAACCCACTCATTGAGTTCATCTCTCATAGGACGCCACCAGAACATCAGCGCTCTATTTGTTCAAAACCTGCAACGGAACCATTTGTTGAGTATCATGGGCAGACCCAGGTTTACTGTATTTAACCAACAACACCCCTAGCTCACTGGCCCTTTCGGTGACAGACCACGAAGCGGTCTGAAGTCTCACCCGAAGTGATTCTAATGGGTTGGCCAAGGACTCAAGTGTCTTAGACCAGGTTCTGTGGAATACTATTTGAGACTCGTAGCTCTTCTAGCTGCGAGGCCTCTCTTTCTTCGCGTCGCACGACCCTTCTGCTCACATCGTGCGATCTCCTCGTCTCACAGCTCTTCTAGCCGCGAGATCTCTCTTTTCCTGTCACACGATCCCTTTTGGTGTCACGCAACTTCCACTAACTCGTGATGACTACAGCCTTATCGCATCGCTGCGCACCAGGAAACACATAACTTTCTCCCCAACACTAAGTCCTTAACCTACGGTATCGCGCACCGCAGCTCCTCTGTCGGTGCAGTATCGCCTCCCTGCGATATCCTACTCCCGTGGCTCAGCGCACTTAGCATTGTTCGTGTCGACTTGCAAGACTCAACATACCAGGCTGTTTAACACTGCAACTAGTGACTGTTTCAAGCAAAGCGTAAATGAACCCGCATACAACATGCCAAAGAATTCAACTTATGTCTATCCTTCTATATTGCTGTGAACTGAATAACACATACATACATTCAACTGTAAACAAGGCTCATATAATAACTGACAGATGCAACAAATAAACACAACACATGAATTAATCGCATAACACTTGATTTTAACGTGGTTCACCTCCAGGATGGAAGTTACATCCACAGAACTGTGTTTCTATTATAGCTCAGAGGAAGGTAAACACAGTTCTGTTGCACCGCATATGCAGCTTGAGATCTTCTGGGTAACTCCTCACATAGTCGGGATCCCTTCTCTCTTAGATCTCTTCTCTACCTCTATATTGCACCTCTTACAATATACTCTTCCCTCTCTGTTGATCCCTGTGGATCGTTACATGCATGCTCTATGAGCCAGCTACTGGTTACAGTAAGATACTATAGCTAATAACAGAACCAGAGCTTGACTCCTATACAATTGTCCAACTATTGTCTAACTCTCTAGCCCACAAAATGACCAACAACCCTTTTACAATACAAAATATATCCCTTTATAGGCAGCCCGAAGGTCTCACCATTACAACACTGTGGGCCTGTCCCAACAGTAACCCAAACCCTAATTAGTGACAGTCGGTGTATCTATATTTTGAGGTAGCCGCTATCCGTCACACCACAGCTCTCTGCAGTCTTCCATGCTTCCCGACACTGATCATGGGTACTATGCACCGCTTCCCATCACCACAGCTTCCTGTAGTCTTCCATGCTTCCCAGCGCTGACCATGGGTACCAGCGCTGCTTCCCCTGCTGTCCTTTGTCTTCAATACCTCGGCCTCGTTGCTCCTTTTCCTTTATGAGGGTAGCTGAGCTCTCCTGTCTTTCGCCGCTGCCTTCAATGCAGTGGGTGAGCTCTCTCTTCTCGGCCACTCAGGTACTGTTGTCTTCCTTGACTTCTCTGTCTTCTACATTCATGGTTTCCGGCTCTGATCTGTAGCTAGAAACCTGCTACAGTGTCGTAGCTCTGCCTCTTATATCTCTACCAAAACTGTCTATCCGTCAAAATAGCATCTTCTTCTGTAGCTGCAGGACCCTACTCCAACAAAGATACTACAAGAAGTTTATCAAGGGATGTGCAGAGGTGACTGCTCCGATGGAGAGGATACTAAATAAAGATACTAAATTTCAGTGGACAGAAGAATGTCAAGAGAGTATGGACAAGATGAAAAACAAGATGGCTACTGTGCCAATACTTGTATTTCCAGATGGGCAAAAAGAATTTCATTTTCATGTTGATGCATCATCTATCGTGCTCAGCATGGTACTGACACAAGCAAGTGAAGGATTGATTGATCACCCCATGGCCTTTGCCAGCAGAAAATTATCAACTGCATAGAAAAATCATACCACGACAAAGAGAGAAGGGCTAGAGATGGTATATGCACTGCAAAAAATTAAACATTATTTAGTGGGTGGACATTTCAAAATGTACACTAACCATTTTGTGCTGAAATATTTGGTCGATAAGCCAATGTTGGGGGGGAAGATCTGTCGATGGATTATCCTCTTCCAGGAATTTAATTTTGAGATAATTGTTAAACCCAGTTGGTTGAATTTGAGACCAGACCACCTATCAAGGATTGAAAGTGGAGAAGAAACCAAAAGTTTGGAAGATAATATTCATGATGTGCAACTATTTGCGATAACCATATTTGATAATCGATATAAAGATATCATACAGTTTATGAGTACAGTTTATGCTCCAACTGATTTTACCACTACGTAGAAGAAACATTTGGTAGTACGAGCTGCAAATTTCCAGTTGATTACTTGACACTTGTATAAAATGGGTCCTGATGAGATACTTTGGCATTATGTCACCCATAAGCAAATGGATTTCTTGAAGCATTTAACAAGATTCTAGAAAATGCTACAAAGGTCTGCAATGCGTGAAGAGATTATTGGGATCAGAAGATATCTGTAGTGCTATGGGAATATCGCACAACATGTAATAAGTTAACAGTATAGACACCTTTCAGGTTGGTATATGGACAAGAAGTTGTCACACCTATGGAACATATTGTACCAAGTTTGAGAGTTGTCGCGATCACGGAAATGACAGATGTTGATGTTGTAGAAGAAATATTGCTTCAACTAATCCACTTGGAAGAAGAACACTTTGTTGTAGGATTTCACCAAGACGTAGAAAAGCAAGGGAAAAAGGTATGGCATGATAGACACATTAAGAGAAAGCATTTTGAATTTGGATTCCTTGTTCTTATGTATGAAAACAAATTTTTCAAGCACCCAGGAAAGCTGAAAACACATTGGTTAGGACTGTATGTTGTTAAGGAAATCACTAACAAAGGAGCAGTGAAGTTAGAGAAATTAGATGGTACATAGGTCAAAGGGCTCATCAATGGGAGAAAATTGAAGCCTTATTTTAATAACTGTGACTATCGCATTAAAAAAAATGTGTAAAATCTAAGTCATAAGAGGATCAACAAGAAGATGATGGAGCTTGAAAAGAGAAGTGAATTTACCACATGAAATAATGTACATGGGAAATGATGTGATATTGGCACAATAAGTAAGAAACTTCCTGACAAGATGGTTGTCAGTCATTAAATCCATAGGTACCAAGAGAATCTGATGGTCCCCTCAGTCATAAGTATCATGACGTCACAACAAAAAGGGAACAGTGTAGTTGGCAGCGTTAACATAATAACTCAAAAAGGTGACCCATGTGACAGATCATGTTGTCACGATACTACTCAATGATGGCATGTATGAAATTTTGGCAAGTTGAAAACCTAGATAATCCTTCTACTTTCCCTTGTGTTCAAATTAACTCCCATAAAATTCCACAATGAGCTATTGTAGGAACACCCAGAGCTGAAGAAATATTGTTGAGGAAGTATGGTGACTATGAGATTTAGATTTGGTGCCCTCGGGGGTTCTATGAGTGAATATTTTATACCTGCTATGGTTGAAAAAAATGCTTCTAGATATGTTCCACCACAAACAAGGAGGCACCTGGAAACTGAGATAGTTCCAACCCTCCTTGCACTAACATTACAAACCATCTTACAAGGGTTGGCAATGAGGAAGTGTTATGGATCCCATAAGAGAAACATTGTCTCATAATTGTTGAGAAATAATGAAGAAGCAATGACTAGAATCCGAGGACCAAAAGACATCACACCGAAGCCATCAGATAACATTGTGGAACTAATTTCCATAGTGAATAGTATCCATTGCTAGAACCCTCCAATCCAAACTAGTGTTCAGATAGCGACAAACAGAAACAGAGGCCATCATCATGACCATCACCTAAGAGAAACATTGAAAACATAAGGGGTGATGACACTTTCAAGAAAAATATGAACTAGAAGATTCTAATGAAGGAAGGTAAGGCATTGATAGGATGGTAGACTTCACCAGCAGTGAAGTAGAGAAAAACGCTGAGTTTATACTGGAATTTCCCACTGTTGCGACCTCCAAGGTTTATACCGATGTTGCATACTCATTCAAGGATAATGTAGAGGAATATTATGAAGGGAGGAAGGAAAAAACTAGGATGAGTTTGAGTCAAATCTAGAAATGCAGACAAGGAAGATCGATGATATTGATAATTATCTCATCTTGTCCGTCCTACTACTCTAAAACAATAACTATATCCGATATTATAAATAATGACAATAGAAACAGATGCTAGAAAGAACGACAGTAGTAGTAGAAACAAAAGGAACGTACACGAAATAATGTACATAAGAAGGTGCATGACATAACGACATCAGTAGAGAAGGTCATGCAAGAACATTTCAGTTTGGAACTGGTGGAACAATTGCAGAAGAAAGAGGAAGAAGTGCACATAGAAGCAAAGAGAGTGGTGAAAATTGTGGAATATTTTCATAGAAAAATATGCACAAGAAAAAACATGGAGGAATAGCTTCGAGTGGCTTGGGACAAGCCACAGGTGAGTGTTACAGGCCCGTTGGGCCTAGGGATAAGAAGATATAATTCACTTAGAATTCTGCCTAAGTATGGAGAAGAGATAAAGAAGAAGAAGGAGTTGTGACAGGAGTAGTAATAGAAGAGATAAAGAAGAGAAAGGAAGTTGTGATAGAGGTAGTAAAGGGAAGGAAGAAGAAGGAAGAGGTGCAACAGAAGAGGAAGTTGTGCAAGAAGAGGTAGCCACAACATAAGGAAGGACTGCAACAAGGGAAGGTGTGACAAAATAACAGTATCAGAAGGTGTGCGAGTAGCATAATGGCTGGAAAACGACAGTAAGGCGCAATGATAAAAAAGCAACAGGCCTTAACGATCATGGGTATGAGTTCAGCAAGATCTGGAGGAAATCGCACATATGAAGGCATATCTCTAATTCAGGTCATTAGTGCCTCCCATTAGGTGTTACTAGAATTGGAAATACATCCTATTGGCTGGATATAGGAAGTCATCTGATAAAGAAACATAAAACAAGTATGTATTGAGTTTGTATTGAGTCTATATTTAGTCTGTAACGAGTCTATAATAAGGCTATAAAGGAGAGAGCCCAAGCTATATGTGGGTTAGAATTTCTAGCTGGACTTCAATTAGACAGGTAGACTCTTATTAGCTTCTAACTGTTATCTTTTGGTTGATGGATCTATATTTTGTCTACTAGGATTGCTGAGTACATTTGAGTGAAGGATCTACAGTTGAGTGCGCAGAAGAGTAGGAAAGGTTGAGTCAATCCAGGATGTGTGTGGATCATTAGAGGAGAAAAGTAGGAAGAGAGAAGATTAGAGAGAATGAGAGGGAGGAAGAGTTTGTAGAGATAAAGAGGAAGATCTTGAACAAATTATGCAACTTAGTGCATAGATGAAAGGTGCATCTATTTCCTCATGCCAGATGAAGAGCACCTTGTGGTTTTTTTCTTGGATGGGTTTCCATGTTATATTATGTGTATATGTGTGAATGTTGAATGTGTTTGAAATAATTCATGTGTAAATTTTTCATTGAATGAATGATTATAGATTTTCTTACAAATGAATAAATGTATATCAGTCGCATTGTATTAGTTGAATACGATTATGTTGCACAACAACTGTTGATATAATAAGTTGCATAAGAGAAGTTGGGTCGTGACCTACTTGTTGAATCATAATAAAAATAAATAATCCACACACAGAATTCCTTAAGAGCCTTGGTAAAATGCCAAGGTACCAGAAATCCCCCGCCCAACTGCGGAAATGTGGTTCTAGAAATTACCCATTCAAGAGAGATATCTCAGGTGAGATGACATCTGCATTATAGGTGTTGTCGACTGAGCCTTTCTCTGTCGAAAATATATCTTGGGCTTTGTTAAACTAAGCAGAAGGGACGGAACCTAGGCCAGGATACTAGGAGGAGGGAGAAAATGAAACAATAACCTTAAGGTAAAGGTTAGGATTAACTTTACTTTGGTAAACCTCAATCTTGTCAAGAATCCATCTATTCTTCCATACCAAGCTCTAGGATATTGCTTCAGTCCATATAGAGCCTTATTCAACTTAGACACATGATTCAATCTATCTTCGACTTCAAATCCTTGTGGTTGTTTGATGTATACTTCTTCCTCAATCACACCATTCAGGAAGTTTGTCTTTACATTCATTTGGTGTAGATTCCACTTCATCATGGAAGCAAGTGCCACGATGGTTCTGATGGAAGTGTACCTTGCTACTGGCGCAAATGTCTCTTCATAATAAATGTTAACCCAAAAAATCCCTCAATAATTTCTACATGACCTACACCACCTAAAGGCATCCATTACACTACCCTCATTTGACCCCCACACCCTTGCAAAGGCTCAAAAACATGAAAAGGGCTTAAAAATCCCTAAAAAGAGCCAAAATAGCTCTCATAGGGGATAAAACCTCCAAAAAAAGGGCCAGAACCCCTCAAAGGAGCTGAAAACCCCTAAAGGAGCTAGGAATGGGGCGAAAGGGGCTTAAAGCCCAAAAAAGGGGCTAAAGTCTTAACCAGGGGCTTAAAACCCTAAAATCTCAAGAAAAAGCTATAAATAGAGGGTTGGGGGTCACTCTCAAAACACTCATTCCCTACCTACCATTACTCTACCCGTATGAGTGCCTTGAGGAGCCAACTCTCTAAAGGCATTCATCCCTCTCTCTCTTTTGCTCCATTAGCTACTTCCCTTGTGTGTTGAGCTTAGCTCCACACCATTCAAACCAGTAAGGAGAGGCTGCTCCTTGAGCTAGGGCATGGTGGCTCATCTTCCATTAAAAATATTAGGTATAACGAGATGCATGTTTTGTTTATTTTTATTTGCATCTTAGATGTATGTGTAGTTTATTTCTAACAGTAGGTTACAGGTTCTCCGTTGATGATTAGTTGCAAGTTTATATTTTTGACGGTTTGTTGTAGGGTTGCCATGGATCAAAGCTAACCCTTCCTTGCAGGTTTTTCATTCACCAAAGAAACCCTACCCTTTGATCCTATAGATGAAAGGTATCCATTTCTGCACATAGCCAGGGTTTTCCCTGAGCCACAGATTGGTGACCATACCGAGTCAATCCCACTGGATCCCTGGGTTTTTTGTTTTTAATCTTTTTCTTACTTAGTTTGATAGATATTTTCTTATTTAGGTTGATACATATATTTCTTTCATTTTTGTTATTGTTTCGGCCACAGTACCAATTACTGTTTGTTGTTCTTTGATTTGCAAATCGTTCAACTATGCAAAAACGACTGAACCGAATTTTTGAAAATTCACCTGTGTTCGGTCTCATTTTTTGCCCAAACAAGTAATCCATTTGTGAATATTCCCATGGTTATGGGTAAATAGGCATGCTTCCGAAGTGGGTTTTCAACCGTTTGAGGTAATTCCTCACGGTTTGATCACAATCGACCCCGCAAAAACAAGTCCTCTAGAGGTGCGGCACCCATTTTTTTTATTTTGTATGAGCATTTTAACTTTTTGGGCTTGCTTGTTTGCTGTTATTTGGACTATCAGTGCGGCCCAGACACCACTGTCCAGTAGCCTATTTATTTCTCCAAACATTTTTTGTAAATTTTAGGTTGATTTGGTTATCTGTTAATACATATGAATCTGTTTTAAGGCTTGAATAGATTACTGTAGGTTAAATTTCAGTTTTTAATAAGAATTGGAAATTAACTCCTTGCCTAGCCCTTCCTCCTCTACCCAGTCATCACCCTCCGGGGTATTCTGGGATAAGATGAAGGGTGAAGCTCATATAGTAATAGGCACTTCACTTGTGATTGCTTTAGACCACTAAAAATGGGTGACTAGGAAGGTAGAGGGGGTGGTAGGCCCAGGGGGCCTCACTGCATTCACGTCCTCCCTGTTGACTAACCTTGCACTCGGAGAGTGACCTGAGGATATACGGATTGGCTTAGTCCCATTGTGTTGAGAACCCGGCACTCTTTCCTGGTCGAAGAGGAATACAGGCGTACGAGAGTCACCTAGTAATTCTACCATAGTTTAGATTCATTAATGGCATGTTTCAAATTTTTTGTTCACAATTTACTGGTTTCATAACAATTTACCCATGTTGTAAGTTATGTAACAAACTAGAAAATCTTTGTGAAATATTCATAAAACATACAAGCACCCACCAAGTGAATAACAAAAAATAATAAAAAATACAATGGACATGCACACAACCATATCAAATAAGATAACCAAACTCAGTTCATGATGCTGAGCCAGCCAATAAAATCTATTAAGTTACACTAATTCAAACACTTGCATTCTTTGAGGACATAAGTCCCTGACTTCCTTAACAGTGGGAAGTACTTGGGATCAGCCCTAAAACTCATTGTGAGGAGTACCATGGGAGCCCCAAAGTAGCTTGCCGCTAAGAGGAATTGCCAAGCGAAACAGGCAATGACCCCTACCGATTGACTAGCACTCCTGTGAGGAAAAAGCCAAGCGCTGTCTCCTGGAAGTCTTGGTGGCCGAGTGACCACCTAAAATCCAATAGGAAGCCACTAAACCCGAGGTATAGAACCTCACTACCAAATTTCATCAACTGATCTACCAACCATACACAATTGATCGTGCACTCTCTTCCTCACGCTTAAGAGATGATCCACCACAGTTTGGGTCCTTGAACCAACATCGTCGAGACCATTCTTGATGACCCTCTACACCATTAAAAGGCCACACAGCCTCTGATTCAGAATTAGAATCATATCAATCTGAGCCAGATCTACACACTGCACCAACTAGCCCCATGGCTGGTGTGAACCTGGATCCACTTTTCGGCTTGGTGATTGACATTAGACCCACATCCATACCCCACACCACCACCAACACCCCTACTGGTGGTCCTAGCACCATCATGCAGACTGTCATAAGTCAACTACCGCCACCCATGCTTACCGGTCAAACTGTCCCACCTATCATACCTGGGGGCAGTGGCCCGTCCACTCACACAGTCCCACTTGGCATGCCTAGGGACAGTGGCCCTTCCACCTACGCTACCCCTCCTGTCATACATGGGGGCAGTGGCCCTTCCACTCACATTGTGCCTCTTACCATACCCGGGGGAAGTGGCCCATCCACAAGTACCCCGAGTCACGCAGGTACATTATGTTCCTGCAAACCCCACCACCATTGTTGGTCCATCACACATCAACCTTGGGTCAAACCTCTCTTTCATGGCACGTCTCAACCTGCCTAACTTGGCTAGGTTAACTAACAACCCCATTTGTCATCAAACCTTTTGGCCTCCCATGCCAACCAAACTCCCCTAAATAATCCCCAAGTTTAAAGGGAAGGCAGGGGAGTGCCCCCAAAACCATATCATGATGTTTCACCTATGGTGCTCATCAAACAGCATCGTAGATGATTTGATCAGACTCATACTATTTCAACGCACCCTCACAGTTGTGTTGGCACCCCAACAAATCCCCTTGATTTTTTTGAGAAATAAAGGGACCCCCATGTTTCACATTATAAATTTATGAACATCCTGGTAGGTCATGATTGCTATGTTTGAGCCTAATTTTGTGATTTTGATCCACGTCCAACAAAAGTCTTTATGTTTGAAAGCAAGCTTTCTCAAATATGGATGATCATTGATTTTTACAAATCTTTAAGATAGTGTTTTTCTTTTTCTCTCTTTTCACATTTTGTGTTTAAATCCCTTGATTTAATACTAATTGTAATTTTGATGCTAATGATATTGATCTAAATATCATTTTGGAAAAGCATTTAAAAAGGGACGACCATATCATTTTTTTTGGGATGACACATTCATATCTTTATGTTGTTTAAAAAGAAATTTAAGAGTAATGCCATTATTTGAAAATTGCCCATTTAAAAGAAAACAAAATATAACTTCGCTTTTATTTAAATTCCATTTTAGTTTTTGACACTTTTATAAATATTTACAAATAAGTTCATATGGTCATGAGTTGGAAGCATTGTCAAGCTAAGTTGAACAAAATAATTGAACATGGATTATATGTCATAAAAGATCTTGAATAATAAAATGAAAACGTTTCATTGTTTATTACCAAAGGAATCATCACATTATTGTTGTCGTTAATGACAGTTGCCTACATCGTTTTGTTTGATAGCAAAAATGAACAATTTTAATGCAGTATCATTATATTTATTTATCAATTTTAACAATAGAAAATTGTGAAATCGATTAAGGCAGTAGAATTTTACATTAATGATAACACATGAACATCTTACCAATAAGATAACAAACCACCAGGCCATTGAAATAGTATTTCCGCTGATTTATCAAGTATTTCTATTTTATCTATAAAAGAATAAACGTAAAATTTGTCCAGTAGAAGAAAGATAAATTTTATCAAAGCATATTGCTCCACTTGTCTTCCAAAAAATTGTGAGGAGAGGTTACACTCCATCAAGTCCCGGTAGATATTGTTGATCGAGAATTGAAAATTTTGCCACACTCAGTTGCTAGAAGATCACAAGGACACCCATTAAGATGGAATTTTCCACTGGTCTTTTACATATTCATTTGATTAAGCCATTAGTTAAGGAAAGATCACCTTATTTGCAGAGATAACAATCATTTGTCCACACAAAGCATGGTGCCTTTTTCGAGTATTGAAGAAACGGTTGTATGATATATTCCAGCTCGTATGATACATGTCCATACAGGATTACATCAATATAATCATTGTAATCCTGTCAATTGGTCGTTGAGATATCGCTTTACTTCATCACCAAAATATATGAGAATCAAATATAGTTGTGAAAGTAGCTGTCATGAATTCCGAGAGTCATACGCCAAAAATATTATCAGTTGCCGAAGCATTCTTATCTCACTCTATTTATGTAGAGTTTTCACCTGCGTGAAAAGGAAGTCAAATATTTGAAATACTCGAAAATAAATTTATCTTTATTTTATCACTTTGCCATTTTTTTATGGTGTGCATTTCATATTTGGGATTTTATAATATATCTTTGTTTTGTTTTTTTGCAGGTAATTTTTGTAATTTCTTTCGGATTCGTTGTAATTCTCAGAAATGTAATATCGTTGACAATAAGAAGCCTCAGTTCGCTGAAAACTGGGAGGTTAGCGTGCGTAATGAATCAACTCAGCAAAATAGGCGACAAAGATGGAAATATTTCAGTCGAGTTCTAGAAGAATAGCTATTAAATTGCTTAATGAGCAGCACATAAATCAATGAGATTGGGGGTATTTGCCTATAAAAGGAGCTATGATTTCCAATTGAGAGATGGAGGGTGAGATCTATAGTTCCGAATGGCTATTTCCAAAGAGCTATAGGATATTCATTCTTTTGTAATTTTTATATTTCAGAGAAAGAACCAAATAATCTCTCTTCTGGTGTTTCTGGATATCAATGGAAGTCTTGTATTATTTCTATTCATGCGTAATTGAGACCAGAGATCACCACAGCTGCAATCATATTTGTATTCGGTTGGGACTTGTAAGATTTTTCTTCTCAAGTTGAATAGAAGTCATTTAAGATATTTTATACTCTTTCATAGATTGTCATTCTTTATTCAATTGATTACCCGGAATGACTGCAAGCTTGACATATAAATCATATGTGTAAGGCTGTTAGTAAATCCTATGATATTAATGGACTTTGAATATTAATTATTTGTTTAAACTTTGTTTTAAATAAATCAATTAATTAAAATCATTTGTTTTTTATACTTCAAAACTATAAATCATGCTCCTGCGCTCATGATAGATTATATAGAGTTAATTAGATTTCATTTTTATTTCGAAAGCTACAGTTTAGCAGCCATTAATCCTGTGTGATTTAGTAGCTGCTATAATCTGTGTGTGTTTCTAGCTCTTAAAATTTGCATCTTAATTTAGTTATACATTTTATATTAGTTATATTACATCATCGGGGTTTTAGTTTCAGTTTTCAAGAACTCATATCTATAACAATGATACTCTCCTTAAGAGAGCAAAACATAGATTAGATTTAGTTTACCCTTTGAATCTATTAATTAGTTTAGGACATTTTTTTTTAAGTTCAAGTAGTAAGACTCTCTTCTTGAGAGAAAATATACAAAGGCAGCGGGGCCTTTATTCCCGCAAGATTTAGTCATTCCAAACACACCGAGGGTTGTTTTAAGTGCTTTGTGTGCACTATTTCTCCTTAGTTGGCCATGTCAGTGTTACGGAGAGAAATTCCTATGGCTTGGGGTACCACAACAGACAGCTATACTCCAGAAATCAATATTTCCCAATATGAAATAGAAATAAAAACATCTAACACTAAAGGATCGAACCTCGTACCTTATTCTGGACGATTGAAGTAGATCCCCATTGAGCTTTCCAATCTTCAGCTTGAATTGTTATAGCACATACTCAACAACAAGTAAACAAGACAAGCATACTATATTTCATGGTGTTAGATCTATTCTAGCATATTTAATCAATAATGTATAAGCATTTGACATATTCCAATGGATACAATATTCATTCAAATACACATTACTGGATAGGAAAAGATATTTCTATTAATATGAATCAGAGATTACAAGTGACAACCTCTGACGGCACGTCTGCGAACTGGAGAAACTGAATCCCCCACTTGGGCCTCCACCACCTCAATCCTCCATCACTTCGATAGCAAGCTTACTAGCAAAAGGAAAGCTTGGGAAGAACACAACAGTGCTCCAAGGGACAAAGGGATGCAGACTCAAGCATAAGTTCTGGCAACAATGGACTATAGTTTCGTTACTCTCAATTCTCTCTTATGCTTTCAATGTCTCAATGGGTTCCTTATATAGCTTTTCAAAGGGATACTGAAAGGTCGAATCCGTGCGATCTTAAGGCATATGGAAGGCCAGGAGTCATTTGAGTCAGATCCAAGTCAAGGAACGCTCCAAAAGGTTTTGGATTATGTACACATCCCGATGTACGCAACTATAGAGGGAATATCCACGTATGTACGCGGTTATCGGGGAAAAGTCCACGTCTATCATTTTTCTTATGCTTTTAGGGATGGTCAAGGATACATCAAAAGACAAAAAGTGGTCCATAGGGGCTAATGAGTCTGCAGCGGGACAGGGGAATGCCATACAATGTGTGATTCACCTAGTGTGGTGAAATACGCTATAACATATGCCCCCTAATGTATGAGATCAGAGGGGTTATACGATGGCTGAAATACATTATAAGTCCATCCCAGAAGTGAAGTGATGAAGGTACCCAAATGGAAGACCAGCCACCCAATCAGCATAATACCATAATACAACTCTGCATATAACTGCAAGTACATATAGCAGTCCCGGATACATAAGAGTACAATGGCCATGAATAGGCATGAAACATGATAACATAGATGTGGTCATCGCCACGTACAATATACATAGATCAGAATCTCCATGATGAAGATATACAAAGGACCATGATCTCCACAACGGCTGAAGATATATAACAGATCAAGATCTACATAGTGGCTGGAAATGTCTGACATATACTAGAACAAGTCCCGAGAGCTAAAATCTCATGAACACTGGCACGATCAAGGAGGTAGCATATAGTGGATGCCACCAATCTGGAAGGTATTCTACACTCACCGCTATGAGTACATGTCCTACTATGCGAATAGAGGTGTCGAGGTCGAACATAGTAGTCCATCGTCTGATTACCGGTCATTGATGTATACCGTTAACAGACGCGAGATCACCCACCAATAATGAAAATGGGAATCAAGGTACTAGAGTGCAAACTAACAAGTGTGAATAAATGTGTTGAGGTCGAACACTTGAGAGAATCCATCGATCAAGGGACATTGATGTATTCCCAAAACTGTCGATGGCGAGAGAACCTGCCACTGATGACTGCAAGTCTCAAGGCACTCAAAAAAGACACTAGACTCCAATCCCAAAATAAATTATCTGAAGTCGATGGGATGAAATCCGCTGGAAGGAGGGAATTAGGGCATCCCCCATCATCCAACACGAGGTACTCAGCAAGGCTGTATAATATGGAATAACTCGATCATAAGGTGCACGAACATGTAACTGTACCGAGAATGGCTGACATGCAAAGTCAAGATAACTGAGGAATGGCTGACTCAGGTTTCAACTTCCTTCGAACAAGAGCATAACGGTGTATGGTGACTAAATGAATGCAGCATAGACTCGATATACAAACTGGGACATCTCTATGACGCAGGAGGCATCAATAGAGGCTCCATAGGGACTGGAAGCTTAACCAGTTAGTGGAGCTAAAACTCAGATAACGAGTACATCTCCTAAAGTAAAACTATAACCCAACCAATGGATGTGATATACAGTGCTCTGTTCAAAGGAGACATGACTCGACAGCTGCCAAAGATAATATCTTTTCTTGTCCGGATTTTTGGTTTTTTTTTTTTTTTTG
>LPNX010771397.1:99648-248475 GCA_001517045.1 Pseudotsuga menziesii
GAAAAGAATGACTCTACCCACCCCAAACTCTGCAAGCACACATAAACAGCATTCCAGCAAAGCACTAAGGCAAAAGGACTCCAATGCACTAATCTCAAACAAAAAATCAAAGATGCCATGACAAGAACTTTCCTAAAAGAAAAAATTTAGGCTAAAAAAACGTTTCTGGTCAAGAACAGAGGTATTAACAGACTCAGGTAGTGCCAAAGGAGACTTAGCAACTAACAGAATTCACCCAGCAATCCACTATCTTCCACAAAAAGGTAAAAACTAGGGTATACGCGACTGTGCGCAGTGAACCCGCGTGTATACACAAAAATCCTATGGTAAACCGCGTGTATATGCGACTGTAAGTGACAAACCCGCGTACAGGAAGAAAAAGATGCACAAATCTAAGGCAAACAGACAGGCTGAGACTAAATTCACACCAATCAGGCTCTACCAGGCATACATGCCCCCATACCCGACACAGAAACAAGAGAGAGAGAGCAATTCAAATACATTGAATGCCAATAAATCAACCCCCAAAGGACAATTACTAGGAACTCCCCAGCAGAGTCGCCAATTCTGTTACGGAGAGAAATTCCTATGGCTTGGGGTACCACAACAGACAGCTATACTCCAGAAATCAATCTTTCCCAATATGCAATAGAAATAAAAACATCTAACACTAAAGGATCAAACCTCGTACCTTATTCCGGACGGTTGAAGTAGATCCCCGTTGAGCTTTCCAATCTTCAGCTTGAATTGTTATAGCACGTACTCAACAACAAGTAAACAAGACAAGCATACTATATTTCATGGTGTTAGATCTATTCTAGCATATATAATCAATAATTTATAAGCATTTGACATATTCCAATGGATACAATATTCATTCAAATACACATTACTGGACAGGAAAAGATATTTCTATTAATATGAATCAGAGATTACAAGTGACAACCTCTAACGGCACGTCTGCGAACCGGAGAAACTGAATCCCCCACTTGGGCCTCCACCACCTCAATCCTCCATCACTTCGATAGCAAGCTTACTAGCAAAAGGCAAGCTTGGGAAGAACACAACAGTGCTCCAAGGGACAAAGGGATGCAGACTTAAGCATAAGTTCTGGCAACAATGGACTATAGTTTCGTTACTCTCAATTCTCTCTTATGCTTTCAATGTCTCAATGGGTTCCTTATATAGCTTTTCAAAGGGATACTGAAAGGTCGAATCCGTGCGATCTCAAGGCATATGGAAGGCCAGGAGTCATATGAGTCGGATCCAAGTCAAGGAACGCTCCAAAAGGTTTTGGATTATGTACACATCCCGATGTACGCGACTATAGAGGGAATATCCGCATATGTACGCGGTTATCAGGGAAAAGTCCGCGTATATCATTTTTCTTATGTTCTTAGGGATGGTCAAGGATACATCAAAAGACAAAAAGTGGTCCATAGGGGCTAATGAGTCTGCAGCGGGACAGGGGAAGGCCATACAATGTGTGATTCACCTAGTGTGGTGAAATCCACTATAACAGTCAGAAAATACGGCCAACAAATGGCGCTAGAAGGAGGGTCGATCGGCAAGTAAGCCCTTTTGATCTTTTTTTTTTAAATTTTGATCTATTTTAAGATGGCTCTTATTACTATTTTAGAACATGCTTTCAGCATGCCTAGGCCTGCTGGAGGTATTTCTAAAAGTGCAGTAAATATCTTGCAAAGGTTAACTTTTGATGGAGAAGGTAAAATAACTGCTTTGAAACATCTCACTGAATTTATAGATATTTGTGACCATTATCGTATAGTGTGTGAGAGTAAGATTTGCAGACTTTTTACTGTCACTTTCAATAGACGAATTCGAAGTTGGTTCGAAATGTTACCAGCTAAATCCATTCATTCATGGAAACATTTCATGGAGATTTTTATTGATGCGCATGAGGATTATAATTATCAAGAGTTGAGGTATGAGATCGAAAATCTTTTCGCAAACTAGAAGGTGAATCTACTAGTACTTTCTTTTCAAGATTTATGTCAATTCATTTTAGATTCCATGAGAAAGATCAACTTTCTGTAGAAGAAATAACAGATTTATTTTTATATCTTGATTCTCATTCAACTTTAAATGATCAAGTAAATAATGATAAGCTTCAAATTGACGATATGCATGTTGATGGTTGCATCACTTCATCAGTTAATATTGATTCAAGGTCTAATATTATTGGTCCAAATTCTGACACTAAAATTTTTGAACATCAACAAATCTTAGGATATTCTAATATACAATTTCAAGAACAAAATAATTTGAATTCGACACTTACATTAAAAAATCATTCTCTTGTTCAAACAATTGTAATCGAAAAGGAATCGATGATTTTAGGACCTAAAACCGAATCTTTGAATGATAGTTGCATAAATAATGATTTTGCATTTTCTTCTTCTCAAATTAGACAAAATTATCTCATTTCTTCACAAAATATATCAACAAATCAGAATATGGACATTTGGAAAGTTATCATACTTTATATTCAGATCTATTTACTGATTATAATTCATGGCATGATACTAATATGCAAACAAATTCTCCACTATGGCCAACCCATATCTTAATGCGAAGTGATTTGTTGTATAAAGATGAGGAAAATCCTTCTATTCAAGATATTGAAGATGAAAATAATTTTATGAATATTGCTCATGAATCACATGCATATGATAATATTAAAGAATCTAAGTTAGAAGATCAAATTATTTCTCATAATCTTTTAGATTTTGGCGATACTAATATTTTTAATTGTAAATTAGTTGAGTCATTAGAATATCATGAATTTCAAAGGGAAAGTTCTCACTCTAAGGTAATGTCAAATTTTGATTTTCAATTCTATGATGACGATGTTTCCTTACAAAATATATCCTCTACTTTAACTTCCCTTGAAACCATTGATCATATTCTCGATATGCCACTTTTTTATTACTATCCTAATGAATTTTCTATCACACACTCCATTGAATCCTCACAAGTTGTAGATGTCCTCAAATCTTCTTTTTATGATCCAATTTATGCATGGTTGAAAGAGTCATATTTTAAAAGATTTTCATGTCATCTTCTTCTTCCTTTTGTAAATATAAGCATTGATTTAATACTTTCTACTTTTCAGTATAAAGCATTTCGATTCTTATTACTAATGTTTGACATATTTTATCTTATAGGAATTAAAATGTTTCAATGGCTTCATTGGAAAAACATAGATTAGATTTAGTTTACCCTTTGAATCTGTTAATTAGTTTAGGACATTTTTTTTAAGTTCAAGTAGTAAGACTCTCTTCTTGAGAGCAAATATACAAAGGCAGCAGGGCCTTTATTCCCACGAGATTTAGTCATTCCAAACACACCGAGGGCTATTTTAAGCACTTTGTGTGGACTATTTCTCCTTAGTTGGTCAGGTTAGAAAATCCAGCCAACAAGGTGCTGCAGCCAAGTGGTACATTGAACTACCACAAGCCAAGTACCTAGACTTCAACTCCTTGGCCTTTATGTTCTTGCAATATTTCCAACTCCCCGTCAGATATGATGAAGGAGTGGAAATCTTGCTATCTTGCCTCCAAAATACTGCGACCCACATCACCGACCACATCCACGAGTGGAGGCAACGTCGTAGCTTGTGCAAGATCAAGCTTGATGACAGGATCTTCCTCGACTGGTTCTTGAAAAACTTGCTGCCACCGATAGCCAAGGATGTCACCTCTAAACATCCCCAAATAGAGGAATAGGCCATCTTGAAGGCCCAATAGTTTGACCTCATTTATGCACAGTATGGATACCTCTACACCATCATTCTAGATGTTCCCTGTGTAGGCACCTCCTATCGCGATGCATCGGGGGCATCCCATGCTACATATGGCATCATAGGTTCTGTCTCCCATCAACCATAGCACCATCTGACACCACCTGTGATGCCACCGCAACTAAGAAATACCCCTAGTATTTCCTACCCAAACCAAGCTCCTGACTATGCAAGAATGATGTCCCAGTCCGGACCTACGACCTGTTATGCATAACCTGTGCCACAGCAGCAAACCCATACACCTTCCTGGCTAGCACAACAATATTCGGGATAGATTACCAGATTTGTGGCACCTCCAACTCCCCAAGTTTACAATGCACCACCAGTGCAAGCTGCTCAAGCCCCCGCCCTAGCCCCGCTAGAACCTCTGGGACAAGTGTTTACTCAGCAAAATCATCCCAACCCACCTGCCCCCAAAAACCAAAAGGTACAAGGAATAAACAACCAAGCTAGGAATCGAGGTAACAACCAACCCCAAAGAGGCAACCAACACCCTAACCCCCCCGCAATGTCGCCAACGCAAAATCCCCAACAACCCAATCTGCCTCGATGGAACACCCCATTACAGACCAACAAACCATGCGAGCTGTGCAATGTCTATGGGCACTACACCCATGAATATCCGCTTATGGGACGTGCCAAAAAACTCTTCCATGACGAAGCCCAGCAAGGCAACAATGTGGCTACCCAAACACAATAGAACCCAGCACCACCGGGCCCTCCTCCCATGGTTCTCTAGAACCTGTTACCAATCCAAGGATTGGTAGCAACCGCACCCTTGCCCAAAACCACTCCCGCAGTGCCACCCTGTTCCACATCACACAAAGACAGGAGTACACCAACTGGTAGTAGTTACAGCAGAGGAGATCAACCTGCAGACTAGGCGAAACCAATACAGATCTACTACTGAAACCCCTGACACAGTAGCAGCATCCAATCCAATATTTCCAATTTTCCTCTTCACCTTCCACCCCCCCTGCAAGCACGCATATCCCCTTCAAGCGCCTTACCAACAACACTACTGCAAGGGAGGTAGTTAACTATAGTATCGTCGATGACTTGACCCAGTTACCTACGGCCATGTTGGCTCTTGAAGTACTCAAAACATGCCCAACATAGCGAAAATCCTTGCTATCCGCCCTTGGTGCTGTAGACCCCTCTGACTCCAGATTAATCACATTTTATTTGGATCAAGGAGAACCAAGAATGGCATCGACCATCACCTTCCAGATCCCGGTGTCAATTCGGAATTTGGTTGTGCACCGGTGCATCATTGATGAGGGGGCATCCACTTGTGTCATGTCAACCTTGGTTTGGTAGAAAATAAGGTCTCCCATATTGCATCCATCCACCACCACGTTGCATTCCTATGATGGCCATCCCACCAGAGCCCAAGACATCCTCCTGCACATCCCCATCTCTTTAGGTGGGAAGACAGTCCTAATTGACATAGAAGTTGTCAACGCTCAGTTAGACTACAACCTTCTTCTAGGACATAGCTATATGTATGCAATGTGAGCTATGACATCTACCATCTTCCACCAA
Organism: Pseudotsuga menziesii; assembly: GCA_001517045.1. Classification (NCBI taxonomy): domain Eukaryota; kingdom Viridiplantae; phylum Streptophyta; class Pinopsida; order Pinales; family Pinaceae; genus Pseudotsuga; species Pseudotsuga menziesii. The sequence continues at coordinate 105,017 of LPNX010771397.1, forward strand.
ATGATGTTCCCTCACAATGGGAAAATCGTAACTATCGACCAGTTGAATTACCATGATCCACAAGCGCCAACAACACCAGCTAACGTTATTCCCACTATCGACAACACAGTCGATAGCATCACCACCCCCATCATCCTGAATGTATCCCCTAGGTTGTTTGTTGACACCTCTATGATGGCTTCCTTCCCTTAAGTATCACCACCATCTCCACCAAGTGATATTACGGATTTGTGCATGCTGTCATCTAGCACTACTGCACCACAACCCCACCTGCAGTCGCAACCCCTTCCGCAGTCGCAATACCATCAGAAGCAACAACCTCATCCACATCCACAACATCATGCACAGCCACAACCACCAATGCATCCCCAAAGGTACTCACCAGGGCACTACTTGGGTTCCTCCCCAGTCCACACAATTTCCTTCCTATTTCCTCTGCCTGACATCATGAGTAAGCCAGTAATGGCCACCTTAAACTTACCCAACTTCACATTGGGGATTCCTATATGGTACCTCGATCCACCAGCCCAACCTCTGATGCCCCAAGTTGTGTTAACCCCTGTTCAACCCATTGGGGTCAAATCACGTCCCCCGCCTTGCCCTCAAAATCCAACCACTGCGCTTGCATCTATGGTGCCCCACTCAAAAAGGGCCAGGGGAAAAAACACAAAAGCAACAACCGAACCCCGACAGATCCTGCCATGTGCCATGTGCGACGAACAGGGTCATGCAACTCAAAACTATCCTAAAATTCCCATGATTCGTACACATTTAAATGCCATGGACACAACAAAAAACCTTCCCGTGGTTGAACTCCCAAGTGGACCAACAAAGAAAAACAAGTCGTTGAGAATGAACCATGCTTGCGTCCTTTGTGGATTGTATGGACATTATTCTCACCACTTCTAGGACTTGTCTAAGTTCGAACAGCCCTAGCTAACCTACGAAAACATGCCCTTGAAATCGAGATCACTCTCATTGAATAAATCCACCCCCCTCCTTCTTCTTCAGATACTGTGTTAATATACATGGTGTCCAATTCCATCGACCCACTTATCGCTGCAGTCACCGATAGCTCCTCCAACCTATCCCATCATTGCTTCTACAATGACGAGGAGATATTGGAGGCCTTAAGCGCTCCTGAATACCCTTGGAATGATATGCACCATCGCTCGTTCTTCATCCCCGAAGGACCTGTGTCGCTGTCAGATCAGTTTTTAGTCAAGAACAAGGATTTCATCCATGGGAAAGTTGACAGGTTCAAAAATCCCATTCTGACACCCAATGCCTTTGAAGAAGGGAACATGGACAATATCTCACCAACCATTAAAATCAACATCTCAACCAAACCAGATATTGGTGAGGACATCATGTTGGGGGAATCCTTCTCCACGGAGGAAGTCGCTTCCTACAAAGCGCTCTTCCAAGAGTTTCGCGACATCTTTTCCTGGTCCTACACTGAAATGCCCGGGTTAGATCTATCCATTGTTGAGCACCATACTAACACATGGGATGAAGCAGTACCAGTCCACCAAAATAAATGGCCAATCCACCCTTCCAAATCCACCATGATTAAAATAGAAATCGAGAAGCTGCGCACAGCCGCCTTCATTTACCCATTGCTTACATAACATGGGTTTCAAATCCTATTCCTGTGAATAAAAAACAAGGTACCATTCACGTCTGTACAGACTTCCACGATCTGAATGTGGCATATCCCAAAGACAACTTCCCAATGCCCTTCATCGATCAAATCATTGATGCGTGTGCTGGACATGAGGTCTTCTCCTTCATGGACGGTTTTTCTAGATACAACCAAATCCAGATCCGAAAAGAAGATCGCTACAAGACTACATTTACAACCCCTTGGGGAAAATTCACATATCGAGTAATGCCCTTTGGTCTAAAAAACATTGGAGCCACCTTCCAACGTGCCATGATGTATTGCTTCCATGATCTCATCCATATCATATTGGTCTACCTAGACGACCTTACCGCTCGATCATGGAAGCAAACACAATACATAGATGACTTGCGGCAAGTCTTTTTGCAATGTCGCAAGTACAAAATTTGCTTGAACCCCCTAAAATGTGTTTTTTGTGTCCCAGCATACTGTCTGTTTGGGTTTATCGTATCCCACAAAGGACTAACAGTTGACCCTCTCAAAGTTCAAGCCATTCTTGATCTCCCTTCACCACGAACTCTGTGCCAACTACAGAGCCTCCAAGGAAAGGCCAACTTCCTTCGCCGCTTTGTACCAAAGTATGCGACAAAATCCCATGGATTCATATGCCTGCTCCGTACTAACATTCCCTTTGTTTGGGATCAACAGGCGCAAGAATCATTTGACACACTCAAACAAGCCCTGGCTTCCGCACCATTACTCTCGATACCTGACTTCACCCAAGACTTCATTCTTTATGTGTTGGCCTCAGAAACTACCATTGTCGAATTCTTGGTCTAAGAAAACGATGCTCGTCAAGAGCACGTAATTTATTACGTTATCTAGAAGCTGACAGGTCCCCCACTGCGATATTCACCCGAGGAGAAACTGGCCCTCGTTGTTGTTTTCTCGGCTCAAAAATTGTGCCACTACATTATTGAAAACCATACCCAAGTGGTGGTCGATTCAAATCCAATGCGATACCTCTTAAGTCACCGCCTCCTCCAATGCCCTGCGGCCAAGTGGGTAGTCGCTCTCCAATAGTTCGACTAAGAGTTTGTCTCCCCAAAAATCACTAAGGCACTAGCGCTTGCCAAGCTCATGATAGATCTCCACCCATTAACTACGTTACCAGCACCCAGGGATGAACTTCCTGATGACTTCCTATTCGTCATATCCACGTAAGACCCATGGTATGGGGGCATCCTTCTGTATTTACACACTCAAAATTTTGCAGCTCACTTAAACCGCGAATATAGGTGACATATCCAACATCAATCTGCTTGCCATCTTCTTATTGGAGATATTTTATATCTTTGAGGAATTGATACCATCTTACATCGTTGCCTCACCCGTGACGAGGCCGAAACAGTCCTTAACGACTGTCATAGTGGAGCCTGCGGTGGCCACCTTTCAGGTCTGGAAACCGCCCAGAATATTCTACGTGCCGACTAATTTTGGCCCTCCATCTTCGTTGATTGCATAGAGGCAGTCAAACACTGTCACAACTGTCATCTCTTTTCCCCAAAGGCAAGAACCCCCCCTGCACCATTACACCCCATAGTCATAGTCGATCCCTTCTACAAATGGGAAATCAACTTCATGACAATCAACCCTACCTCGGCCAACGGTCATAAATATATCATCGTGGTTGTCGATTGCTTCACTAAGTGGGTCGAGGCCATGCCTACGTTCGATTACAAAAGTGAAACGACGACACGATTCTTCTTTAACCACATCATCTCATGATTTGGTGTTCCCAAACATCTAGTCTCAGACCATGGTAAACATTTTGAAGATGCAGTTTGGACTGAGTTTTCAACCATGTTGAAATTTGAACACCAGTACTCATCTTCCTACTACCCCTAGGGTAATGGCCAAGTCGAAGTAGTAAACAAGGTCACCAAAACAATGCTCCAAAGGATGGTGGGAAACCATAAAACCAGATGGCACCACATGTTGTTCTCCACCCTATAGGCTTATCGCACATCCACAAAAACCACCACCAGTTTTACCCCTTTCTGTTTGGTACACGGCGTGGAATCAGTACTCCCTATAGAGTGTCAGATCCCATCACTTTGCCTCGTCGTGGAACTCCTTCCCGACACTCCACCTCTAGAAGAATGACTCCTCCAACTTGAAAAAACCAAATAGGATCGTCAAGCTTCCCTTCAATCCATCGAAGCAGCAAAAACATAGTCAAAATCTTATTACGACTCCCATGTCCACCCATGCCCCTTCAATGAAAGCGATCTGGTTCTGGTTTACGATCAGGCCAATGATAAGTTAGGCAAAGGCAAGTTTGATTCAATGTGGTGTGGCCCATATGTCATCCATCATTGCCTCATAAAAGGGGCATACATTCTTGTTGATTCTGATGGACAACTCTTGGAGAACCCCCGTAACGGGATCTGCCTCAAGAGATTTTACGCTTAAACATCACCAATGAGTCACTTGTAGCATAGTCTTATCCTTTTTGTTTTTCACCTTTTTTGAAGTGAGTCTTACGTATTGTTTGCTTGACTACACTAGAATATGGATCCTACTGGGTGTCAATACATTGGATTCACTGACGGGGCAAGAATATGGTCTCGAAACCTCGCCTTGGTTGAATGGGTCATCTACTCCTTGTTACATGAGTTGATCCACATCGACGGGATATGTGTCGACACCGTAACCAACAACCAGGCTGAGTATGATGGGGTCCTTGGCCTTTAGCCGCTTCCCTTTAGATGGGTATCCACCATCTTGATGTCTTCTTAGACTCCCAGTCACTTGTCTCTCAACTGAACAACTATTACCAGGTATGTGATCCTTGCCTCTCTAGAAACTTCCTGCGCACTAAAGAGATGGTTAGAAAATTTGAATCCATCACATTCACATATGTTCCCAGGAACCTCAATAGTGTAGCAGATCAGATGGCTAACGACATTCTAAATTGGCATATTCATCATAGCATATAGGAAGCATACAAACAATTTCATCATGCATCATACCTGTCTACCGCAACTCACGCAGGTTTCCAGACCATCTCTCGGAAGGCACATCAGTTTGCATGCATCGATCATGCAATATCATATCACCCTCTCATTTTATTATTCTACATATAACATTCCAATCCATCCACCGCAAGTTGGTACAGATCGGTCACACGAGACTCTTCTGACCTCTATCTAAGAGCCTCCTCGGTCTGCATGCCTCTACCACAACGATTCGCGTACCTTTGTCATGATCCATCCCATGCATGTATTGGTATGTTCAAGAGCCACCTGCTCCATCCATACTGCCTGGATGACATTTGGACCTCTATCCATTGTCCCAAAAATGGGGGCACCATCAGTACCCCCCAATCGGTTGACCATACTGGAGTTTCTGTTAAGCTCTTTTCTGACTCCTAAAAGAATGAAAAGATTGTCGAGCGCAGCTGCTTCCTTTCCCGCTCGTTAAAGTATAGGAAAGGGTGTCTACATCATCTTGCTTATCTCCTTTTGTGGACTATGTAGACTACCATGTGAAAAGGACCACCTTGGCACATTCAATCCAAGATTGTTCCCCTCTGCATCCTTTTATGATTTCTCGGGCATAGGGGCTGCACTTTACGAAAAATATCATCATGGGTTATGTTTAATCTCTTTTCCATCCTTCTCATAAAGAAAATATCACCGAGCAAACTTGGTTTCATTCATTGTCGTAAAAGTATCTGAATGACCATCTAGTCAGTACAGGTTTAACCTTTCCATCCTGATTGGACTACCAATAGTAAAGAAGTCCCCCATTCCCTAAAGGATGGGCAAGCTCTCCTATGTACACTTTTATCCTTTTTTGGGCACAAGAGACTATCAACAAAAAAGAGACCCCACTGGAGCCTTCTTCATGCTTTCAGACTCTCTAAAATTGAAAGCACCATCGAGCATTTACTTTCTTGGTCTCACTAAAAATCCACGAGATCGTACCATAACGGTGTCATTAGACACCACCCCACATGTAACAGTTTGGAAGCATTCCCCATTTGGGTCACCTTTGTTTAGAGTACTCTGCGATGTGTCTTCCTTGGATTCCTTCAATACCAAAAGTGTCTACCTCCCCCAAGAATTTCCCATCTGCAGTTACATTCTTGGTATTACAGCTATGATCCCTTTCCCATGAGTCAGTTTCATTTGCTTCCTGGTCCGCCCTATCGTCATACTCTGAACAAAGGAATTTTGAGTCCCCCATGATTCCTTGCCCCTGTTCCACCTCCCCCCCCATTTAGTGGTTCATCTCTCAGATTGTCTCACATCATTCGTTTATCTCCCTCGTGCTTCTGGTCAAGGAAACACCATTGCCTTGGCCAGTTGCAGGTCTCCCTCTATCGACGACAACACACATATTCTAGAGGATAGACCTAGAGGTCCCTGTATCCTGGATTTATTAACCTCATTGATGAGTTCCTTGGACCACTTGAGAGGAGTCCTTAGTGACTCTCGGGATGGTTGTGTCTCATGTGCTTGACTCCAGCTACATCATCTCACCATTGAGATTCGTACAGGGTATTGGTCCATGCAATATTTGGTCGAAGACCCCAGATGTCACCTGACTCTAACACATTGATGAGCCTATTGAGGGACCCAAATAGGTTCATGTCCCTTGTGATTTTCGGGTTGCATTGGAGACAGTCTTTAGAAGCCCCAGTAGTGCTTCTATATAGATTTATGATTGATGCAGCATATTTGTACCATAGAGACTCTGACTCTCCATCAGTAAGTACCTACAGCTATGTACCATTCCAGATATAGCATGCCATCAGTCATGAAGATATAGCATTCCATGAGAATGCCATGGTTCCAATGTAGCAGTTCCTCGTATCAGTATTGTATTCAGCCTCTCATTGAGGCAACCACTATTGTAACAACAGTTTTACATGATCAGCTCTTGTATTATAGAGTTTAGATCACATTATTATTTTGACATCGTTACGAGCATGGGAATGCCCACCTCATCCATATACATGTCACACATTATTTGTATCTCACTCATTGATGGGAACCATATTAATACAAAAACTAAAAGCCACCATGCCCCATCCCAGGAAGCACCACCTCTCCCCAGAAAATCCTATGATGTTCCTCAACCATATGATGAGCTCCTTCCCTCACACATCAATGGGCAATATGTTAACCCAAAAAATCCCTCAGTAAGCTCTACATGACCTACACCACCTAAAGAAATCCATTACACTACCCTCATTTGACCCCCACACCCTTACAAAGCCTCAAAAACATGAAAAGGGCTTAAAAATTCCTAAAAAGAGCCAAAATAGTTCTCATAGAAGCTAAAACCTCCAAAAAGGGGCTAAAACCCCTCAAAGGAGCTTAAAACCCCCAAAGGAGCTAAGAATTGGGCGCAAGAGGCTTAAATCCCAAAAAAAGGGCTAAAGCCCTAACCAAGGACTTAAAACCCTAAAATCTCAAGAAAAAACTATAAATAGAGGGGTGGGGGTCACTCTCAAAACACTCATTCCCTGACTACCATTACTCTTCCCGTATGAGTGCCTTCAGGAGCCAACTCTCTCAAGCCATTCATCCCTCTCTCTCTTTTGCTCAATTAGCTACTCCCCTTCTGTGTTGAGCTCAGCTCCACACCATTCAAACCAGTAAAGAGAGGCTGCTCCTTGAGCTAGGGCATGGTGGCCCATATTCCATTAAAAATCTTAGGTATAATTAGATTCATGTTTTGTTTATTTTTATGTATAGCTTAGATGTGTGTGTAGTTTATTTCTAACAGTAGATTGAAGGTTCTCCATTGATGATTAGTTGCTGGTTTATTTTTCTAAGGGTTTGTTGCAAGGTTTCCATGGCTCAAATCTAACCCTTCCTTGCAGGTTTTTCATTCACCAAAGAAACCCTACCCTTCCGTCCTATAGACAGAAGGTATCCGTTTCTGCACGTAGCCAGGGTTTTCCTTGAGCTACAATCGATTTCCTATTTCTGATAGAATCCTCTAGCCACAAATATTGCCTTGTATTTTTCAATGCTTCCATCAGTAGCATGTTTTATCTTGTAGATCCACTTGGAAGATACCAAACTCTTACTTTCTAGTTTGGGTATTATATCCCAAACATCATTCTTCATTATTGAATGGTATTCTTCCATCATTGCTTCTACCCATTCTTTCTTCTATACAAATTCCTCATAACTAGTAGGTTCTTGATCCACAATATCACACATCAAAGCTACATAGTTGGAGAATGGATTTGATCTCTTGCTTGTTCTTGTGGAGCCTTCTAGAGTTCCATACTTCTCTGCTTCTTGTGTGATTTCTCTTACCCAAGTAGGTTTTCTCTTTATCTTGTAGATCCACTTGGAAGATACCAAACTCTTGCTTTCTAGTTTGGGTATTATATCCCAAACATCATTCTTCATTATTGAATGGTATTCTTCCATCATTGCTTCTACCCATTATTTATTCTATACAAATTCCTCATAACTAGTAGGTTCTTGATCCACAATATCACACATCAAAGCTACATAGTTGGAGAATGGATTTGATCTCTTGCTTGTTCTTATGGAGCCTTCTAGAGTTCCATACTTCTCTACTTCTTGTGTGATTTCTCTTACCTGAGTAGGTTTTCCCTTTAGAGATATATCCATAGTAGGGGATTCTTGAGTTTCTACCATATCATGATCTTCTAATGCTACTATTTCAGGAGAGGGTTCAACTTCTACTTTTCTGGGAGGCACATCCTTTTCATGTACTTATTCAAGCTGACACCTTCTGGATTTCTTAAGAGTTGTTTCTTTGTAAAATGTTACATCCATACTAATTTCCATATGATGGAATCCTTAAATTTATATCCTGAAGGATTTGGAGACTTCACAATATCCAACAAATATTCCCTTCTTTTCGAAAGGATCCAACTTGGTTCTCTTTTCTTTTGGAATGTGAACATATACTCGACAACCAAATATATTGAGATGGATCACTTTAGGTTTCTTTCTTGTATACATTTATTCAGGAGTCTTGAATCCAAGAGCACTATGAGATAATCTATTTTGCACATACACAGTTGTTCTTGTTGCTTCAGGTCATAGATGCATGGGAAGGTCTTGATCATGAATCATTGTCTTCACTGCTTCCATAATGGTTATATTATTTCATTCCACAACCCCATTCTGTTGGGGATTGTAGGGAGGGGTTAGTTCCCTCTTGATTCCAGCTTCTTTGCAGAAGGGTTCAAATTCTTTTGAAGTATATTCTCCACCATTATCTGTTTTGAGTGCCTTGATTCTTCTTTCTGAATGGTTCTCTATCAAGGCTTTGAATTCCTTAAATTTACCGAACACTTCACTCTTTGTCTTCAATAAGTATATCCATGTCTTTCTTGAATACTCATCAATAAATGTAACATAATATTCATATACACTTAAATATGTGGAGGGAAAAGGACCACATACATCAGAATGGATTAATTCCAATGTACCTTTAATCTTTGTTTCACTCTTCGGAAATGGATTCTTAATGTTCTTTCCTCTTGCACATCCTTTACAAGTACTTTCATGATCAATCGCCAGATTTGGTAAATTTGTTACCACCTTACTCACATAGGGTAATGATTTGTAGTTGATGTGAGAAAGCCTTCTATGCCATAGTTCACATGAGCTAGTGATCTCATGGACAAAGGTTGTTTTTGGATGTCCCTTGAGTTTTTACAATCCTCCTTCTTCTTCACCAATGACCATAACATCTTCAATTGTCTTTCCTTTGGTCCACATGCATACTTGTCCATCTATAAAAGCAAATATATATCCTTTGTTATCTAATGTTGAGATGGAAAGTAAGTTCTTTTACAAACCTAGTACATATAGTACTTCCTTCATCTTCATGGAGGTTCCAGAGTCAAGCTTGTATCTTGATTCACCAATGCCTTTGATGGGATATTGATAATCATATCCTTATGATACTTTCTAAGGAGATTTATTCTCTTCAAGTCTTGACAGAGTTTGCTTCTTCCCTTTCATGTGCCTTGAAGCACCACTATCAATAAGCCATGTATCTTCTCCAGGTATTATAGACCTAGAGAGTGCAGAGAATAGTACATATTCTTCTACATCTTATTCTTCTGCTTGTCTCTTTAGAGGTATTTCTTCTTCTTCTTCATCCTCATCTTCAACTAGATGAGAATGATGTCTTTTGTTGCTCTTCTTCTTCAATGGACACTCTCTGGCAAGGTGTTCTATCTTATGAAAACTATAACATTGCTATTTCAAGTAGTCTTTCTTCTAACTGTTTGCTCTTTTCCTTTGAAACTTCTTTGAAGGTCTATAGTCCTTGTGACTATCCTTATTGAATTTTGATTTTATTATTATTCTAGTATGGATGGCTAGAGCTTGATCATATCTTTAAGTAGATATTCTTTGTTAGCTACTCTAGCTTTCTCTTGGATGCAATCTTCCCATACAATTTCAAACTTCATACTTTCTTTTCTAGCACACATAGTCTGTATGAATGAATCCCAAGGTCTAGTGATCCCATAGAGAACAGTCATAACTAGTTCATCTTCATTAATGGAGTCTCTAATGAAATCTAGTTGTTACTCGAACTGGGAGAGCCTTGTGAAGTAATCTTGAATGGATTATCCTTTACTCATCCTGGTACCCTTCTGTTGAGCTCTCAAATCCATCTTTTCATTAATGTTCTTTCCCTCGTACATTCTTGAAAGGGCATCATACATTTGTTTTGGTGTCTCTTTAGATGACACTTGAGGGATCAAGTGATCCTTAATAGAATCAACAATGATCCTCATTTCCTTGATTAGGTCCTTCTGGTCCTTCTCCTTAGATTTATCTTCTTCCAGTTCTGCAACTTCATCTTTGATGTATTTGTCAAGATCATTCTCTCTAAGAATGATACCAATCCTATAATTCCATGCTATAAATTTTCCTATGCCTTTGAGCTTGTCCTCAAGCTTAGTGCTTGGGGCCATCTTATCCAAGAGGTCACTAAAAATTGAAATTTCTCAAAATGAAAAGATGACCTTACCAGGAGATGTGCTTGACTGAGGCGATTTGGTTGGTCCACTTGATTTCTAGATATTCCAAATATTCTCCCTTCAAAACTTTCTTGCGAGATTTCAGTTTCTGCATATTTCTCGTTCTAGTTTTCTGTAGTTGTTTGTTCATGGCCAAACTAGGGTTTGGATTTCCCAAATATTCACTCACTCAAAAGCTTCGATTTAGGGCTCAACATATGTGCTCTTGGGAGGCACAAATTTCTATGCAAGCATATATCCAAAATCCCAAATTTTGCAGAAACCCTAATTTCTTGCCAGAGGGAGAGGAGAGAGAGTTTCACCTTGTGAACATTGTTCTATTCAAGCTAGCTTTGATACCATGTTAAGATTTCATATGCTTAGCTAGATATCATTAGTGTTTAATCCAAATTCAGGATAGTAGCATATGAAGAATCACTGAAAGAAACACAAGCACAAGATAGACACAAATTTATCCTTGGAAACCCTCAAGGGGAAGAAAACCCAACAAAAATTCCTCTATATAGATGTATAAGATAAAACCCCAAAACAGGTGATCCTCCTCCTTGATCATATGTCTCTCTCTCTCTATCCTATGCACTATACACTAGTGACTGTGTGTGTTCAAATGAGGAATACAAATCCTCTATTTATACTCTTTTTGACACTTGACTTTTAACCTAACAAGTCGGCCCCACTAAACTGACAAAGCCGACTTCTCCTAGGAAGACACAAAATAGTATTATATTATATTTATTAGGGTACTATTTACCCTACTTACAATGGAACTTATACTTCATGACTCTATGATGACCAAATACAATAGTAACATCCCGATGAAGGAATAAGACATCTCCCTTGGGGTACATGTAGTCGGGTTTTCACCTTGGCTACTTGCAAAAGCACCTCCCTTCCATCAAAGGGACAAAAGGGTAGAGTTCAAATGGAAACAAGAGCTACAATAAACAAAGAACATTAGTAACAATAAAAAATAACGACAACTATACTAAAACTTAAAATAAAATCAAGAAAATTATACCCTTGTTTGAAAATGGGCCACCGTTCCCTGATCTTTGGATATGGGCCACGTCTCCACAGGTTGAATGGTACAGAGGATGACTCAACGTATGGGATGGGGAATGGCATGGCTATCAAATGATGGTTGGATGATGTGAGTATTTTGAGAAGAGTGGGTTCTCAACGTACTCACTGATTTGAATAATGAAAAAAGGGCATAAGAAATCTTCTTGATGGGGACCTCCAACCTCTTTTTATAATGATTTTTTGGCCTTATCTCTCTTTAAGGTTTTTGGAACCCTATTTCGGGGTTTTATCCCATTTTCTATGTTTTAGCTCTTTTTTTGGTCTTTAAGCTCGTTTATGGGTTTTTAATCCATTTTATGGGTTTTTAGGCCCTTTTTAATGTTTTTTGAGATTTTTGAGAGAGAATAAGGTTAAACCATAGGTGTGGAGGTCAAAAATGAGGGAAAAATGATAGGGAAATGATGTTTGTATATAGTTTAGGCTATGTAGAGCTAGTTGAACAATTTTTTGTGTTAACAGTACATCAGTAAAATACATTTAGATATTTATTCGAAGTTACAATATTTCAACAATAAGAGCCGCAACAGGATGATCCATTGAAAAAGAAGGATGGAGATCAAGGGGGGAATCCACCAGTTGAGGAAAATCCAAGAAGTTCTCATAGTCTCAATGAATCCAGCACAACCCTAACAGATACAGAGTTGGTGGATAAGGGAAATAGTTCAAAAAAGTTGGTAAAATTCAAAAAAGAGGAAGGTCGACTGCTCATCTGGAATTGTGGACCTCACCAATGACAATTACACTCTTTTGACAGAAACAATGAAAAAATTTCCAATCAAAACTGCAGAAAAATGGATGAAAGAAAAACTAAACTAACAAGTAGCATAACAGATTTACTGCAGACACTCTATAAAGCAGTAAAAGAAGTTCGAGTGGTGATCGACCAAACGCCATACTCGACTGTGTCGCTGGACCAAGCTAGTCCATCTAAGGAGAGACCTGTCAAAGAATCGTTAGTGCAAACTCCGCTAATAAATATTGCAATACTAGGTCAAGCAATCGGCCTAGGCACACCAAAACCAAATACCATGGTCAAAGACCTTGGTCATGTCACTATGTATTTTTCCGCATTGTCGATGTATGAAGTACATGCCATTCAGAATGCCATAGTCGTAGAGATGAAGAATAGGGAATGTGTGTTGGTTAATAAGGTGAAATACTCACACAAATATGTTAATAAGTTGAAGAAGACAATCTAAGATGCAGAATATAAAGTAAAAACATCACAAAATGACAAGCATCGACTGGATGCGTCCATCACGCTAGCTTGCAACATCTTTGTAGATGAAGGAATCACATAAGAAATGTTTTCAGAAGCCAAGGTATTTCAACTTGGAGAAGTAACATAAAGTATTCGTAAGAGGATCACAGATTTGGAATTACAAATAAATTCTAGTACATATCCAGAGGTACTGGAAGAACGAATAAAAGAAGTAATTGAGGCTGTAATGAAGATTGGAGAAGCACGGGCACTTTGTTCCAAGGTGGTCAAACAAGTTTCTTAGTCATTGGAATCTTTAATCGACGGTGAAGAATTAGAGCAGATAATGGAGTAGTTACATACTGTGGAGGAATACTTCAACAAAATGAAGAGAGATCTAAAGAAGCTTCTGAAAGTAGATAAAATGGTGAAGGATGCTGACATGAAGAAGCTACTGTTAGGCGAAATATATGTCGTAATAATTACGTTGCAGTACAGTTTCCCAACTATTTACTTGTCAACCCGGGGTACGTAAACTGACGAAGCACGTGCATTGTTTGTGCAGGACTGAAGTAGATCTAATCTAACTTAATCTAATTTGCTGAATTCAAATTAATCTAGGAAAGCATTGAAACACTAACTAGGAAAGCATGAAATTGCGTAAGGGAAATACAACATGTGAAGAGTTAACAACAATGACATATGTGAGCTCACATCCACAAATCAATAATCAAACGACAAACATGGAAGCATGATAATGAAAGCTTGAATCACATTAAGAATCTCAAATCAAAGACTAATCTAACAAGTACAAAATCCAATCCAATCCACTTCCATTACAACCCTCCTACAAGCTTAATCTAACTTAATTACAACTTAATGGAATGGAGAGGAGCACTCTCCTTTATACATGAGAGGCCTTAAGAAAAAGATAAGAACAGATCCACTATTCTCTCAACCACTCTCAACCACTTTCCTCTTATTACAAGATATGGTTCCTTCAAATCCTCATGAATCCTAGATAAGATATGCCAACCAAATCTTCCATGATCTTCTCCTTAAGAATAGGCTTGAATAACTATCTCCTTTGGAATGGTGTAAGAGATATTCGAGAAGTTTCTTTGAATTAATCATTTACATATTCCTACACATTACAAAGCTCACATATAATTGAGATATATATATATGAAAACATGTATATTTTCTAATATTTAATCATAAATTCACTTTTAATACTAAAATGAATAAAGTGGAAATAATAAGGTGAAACCCACATATATGTATGGAAATGGTATGATAAAAGGTTCATGGGACGATGAAATGTGAGGAATAGCGAAAGATAAAGTGGATGAAAAAGGAACATTTCTGCATCCCAACATCTCCCCCCAACTCAAGGTGTTGGATGTCCTCATGCAACCATGCATGGATATTCTGAAGAACCTTTGGCATCTAAATTTTGGCTTTTATTGATGATGTCTTTTTAATGATGAATGTTTCCAAGATATGTGGGAGACATGAGTAACAGCTCATGAGTTAACAGCTGGCATTTTCCTATGGTTGGTTCTTGTGTAACAACCATGAATATAAGAATGTTGGTTCTTGTGTTAACAACATTCATTTCATTATGTTGTTGTTATGATAATAATTGTAACCACATACTTCACTGGAAATCATAAGCTATCAATGTGCATAAGAGAGCATCACTGAGTATAAGAAAGTCGTTTCTCAATCTGGTATGAATCATGCCAGAGTATATCAATGCATGAAGTAAAGTGCATCAGGGGATCGTTGGAAAAGAAATTTTTGGGAATGGTAAATGGGATGAAAAATGGAATGATGATAATGGAAAAATGTGGTGATTATGACGATAGTTCCCTCTCCCCCCAACTCAAGGTGTTGCATGTCCTCATGCAACCATGCATGGATCTTCTGAAGAACCTTGGCATCTAAATTTTGGCTTTGATTGATGATGTCTTTTTAATGATGAATGTTTCCAAGATATGTGGGAGACATGAGTAACAGCTCAATAGTTAACAGCTGGCATTTTCCTATGGTTGGTTCTTGTGTAACAACCATGAATATAAGAATGTTGGTTCTTGTGTTAACAACATTCATTTTATTATGTTGCTGTTATGATAACAATTGTAACCACATACTTCACTGGAAATCATAAGCTATCAATATGCATAAGAGAGCATCACTGAGTATAAGAAAGTCGTTTCTCAATCTGGTATGAATCATGCCAGAGTATATCAATGCATGAAGTAAAGTGCATCAGGGGATCGTTGGAAAAGAAATTTTTGGGAATGGTAAATGGGATGAAAAATGGAATGATGATAATGGAAAAATGTGGTGATTATGACGATAGTTCCCTCTCCCCCCAACTCAAGGTGTTGCATGTCCTCATGCAACCATGCATGGATCTTCTGAAGAACCTTGGCATCTAAATTTTGGCTTTGATTGATGATGTCTTTTTAATGATGAATGTTTCCAAGATATGTGGGAGACATGAGTAACAGCTCAATAGTTAACAGCTGGCATTTTCCTATGGTTGGTTCTTGTGTAACAACCATGAATATAAGAATGTTGGTTCTTGTGTTAACAACATTCATTTTATTATGTTGCTGTTATGATAACAATTGTAACCACATACTTCACTGGAAATCATAAGCTATCAATATGCATAAGAGAGCATCACTGAGTATAAGAAAGTCGTTTCTCAATCTGGTATGAATCATGCCAGAGTATATCAATGCATGAAGTAAAGTGCATCAGGGGATCGTTGGAAAAGAAATTTGTTGGGAATGGTAAATGGGATGAAAATGGAATGATGATAATGGAAAAATGTGGTGATTATGACGATAGTTCCCCCCCCCCAACTGAATCGGTTGCATGCCCTCATGCAACATAGTGTAGGTCATGGAAGGGAAAAGGAAATGAAGTGTGGTGAGGCAATTTTCCAAAATATTCAAGTCAGCATAGAAGGAATTTCATGATCAAAGCTTAGAAAACAACATACCTCCACTCACCCAAAATGTAGATGAACTATGCAATAGGAATGTAGTTCTTGCGGCTGCTGGATCAGGAAATCGTGATTGGTACTGTCGCTGAAACTACTGTATCGGCGGGAACAAACAATATGTGACTGCGACTGTTGGAATATGGAAGGTGTCACTGGTGCAGGATCATGAAAATGTAACTGTGAATGTCGCTGCTGTAACGTGAAAGATGGAACTGCTGTAGGATCATGTGAAAGGTGACTGCTACTGTAGCAGCACTATTGTAAAAACAACTGCTGGAACTACTAAAACAACAACCACTGGAACTGATGTAACTGCCATAACAGCGACTGCTATAACAATGATGGTTGTAACAGCAACTGCGGGAACTGCAACGACTATCACTGCTGAATCAGAGAATGGGAAGTGGAGGAATCTGAACTGGTGCTGTGGAACTGGCAGACTCTCATAGATGAATTCAAGCTACTGCAACTGCTGAGGGAATCAGGAAAAAGTGTATAGTCTTCATCCGCTACAAACCCGATGGTACAATTCTAATCATGCGAATGGATGTGTCGATGTCGAGCATGAAGAGAAATCACTGGATTACCGACCATTAATGAATGCCGTTAACCAATGCGAGGAAACTCACCATTGATGTCAATGAGTTCCAAGGTACCCAAGTACATCTTGCGAAGTGCGAATGGATGTGCTGAGGTCGAGCCACTTGCAATATCTGATGATCAAGGGACATTGATGTATTCCCATGATCATCAGCGAGAGAACTTGCCATTAAGGCCTGCAAGCCTCCAGGTACTCAAAATGGACTCTAGTCTATATCCCAGATAAGGTGCTGAAGTCGATGGGGCAAGACTATTGAAAGGTGGGCCTTGAGGAATCCCACATCAGTCAACGCGAGTTTATACAAAATATTTGGTAGGATTATAACAAAGATCTGAGCAGTGACAGGGTTTATGGAAATGAAATCAAGGAAGTGTAATTGTGGAAAAGGAGGTGACTGGTTTTATTGAGAAGGTAAACTGGCATAGAGAAAGAAGGCAAAAAGGAACTGAAAATGATAAAGGAAATGATGTATTCTGCTCAGAAAAATAGATGTGTGAGAAATCAGGAAGGATAAGGTAATGGAAAAAGGCTACACCACGGGGATGATCAATCTGCTATGAAGGAGGAATGCGAGGAAATATTTCAAGACGCAAAAGGGTTTTCCAATGATTTTCGTGTAACAGCAAGTGTCAGGATGTTTATGAGGAGTAACAGCTCCTGCAAGCTGTCAATAAAGCATATTTCTCAAAACTTTTGAGATTATTTGAAAGAAGGCGAGTGTCGTCATTCCTGCAATCATACTTAGTACCAATCCTGCACTTAAAACTTCGTGAGAGAATCGTAAAATGCAAAAATAAGTAGGAATGGGGCAAAGCGAAGAAAATAAAATGCATTTGTATACCTGTGCCTTTGCACTCATGTAATCATCAATTACTGCATGAAGTGTCTTGAAGAAAGACAAATTAACATTAAGCACATTGTGTTTAGGAATTAGAGAATGTCCATTTGTGTTAGTTTTACAATTTGTAAGAGCAATATGGTCTCTAAAATTCAGAAAGTGTAAATGTGTGGCTGAAATCCACTATGGAATGTTCAGAGTAGGATTTTCACTGATTCGGTGCATTAATCGCAATTGCTGATTTGCATGATCAACCTGTTCCACATCTCACAGTAGATATATATACTAAAAAATTTGGTTGAAAAGCCTCCCCAAGTTGATGACAGAAAGTGCGTTAAAGCTAGCTACGAGTTCATGATGCACGGCCATCAGTGTGTGGTTCTGTGCAGCTGTGATGCTTCTAGGACCGTCCTTTGAGATGCTAAAATGTTATGCAAGTAGCAACGGCATTGCAGGCTGTTCAACGCGCAGCTACATCCATGGAAGTAGCAGGCTGTTCAACGCGCAGCTACACTCTAATGGTTGTTCAACGCTCAGGCTGTTCAACGCACAGCTACACTCAAATGGTTGTTCAAGAACTTATAGCCTATCCTTCCTAATCTTTTGCCCCCAACTTGTGATCTGCAACAGCTGGAACATGGCCGTAACTATTGGCAACTTTGGAACCGGTCGCAACACCAAATCTGGAAAATACCCTCTCGAAGAACCACCTGCATATCACAAACCGTAGCTTTGTTTGGCGATTTCCTCGAAATTCAAGTAAATGAGGATATTATGCACAAAACCCATGTCTCGGATTTTTGAGATTCATTTCCATCTGCCTGCGAATCAAGACGTGAATCAAGGTGTTCTTATGTGGCATGCGTTTTTTGTTAAGGCTGTAACAGCTGGCTATGAGCGTCCTGTACATGACAACTCACTCCACAAACCATAATTAGTAAAATTATGCATAATAGTCTTTAACTCATCAAAGATAAAGGAAAATAATCACTATTAACCAATTAAAACATCAATGAAAGTAGCAGGCTGTTCAACGCACAGCTACAACAAATGGATGAAAAATGGAATGATAAATGAGAAATAATGGTAAGAAAATGGATGAAAGGTAAGTCGATAAATGATGGAAAAATGGACAATTCCAGGGCCCATGGAAGTAGCAGGCTGTTCAACGCGCAGCTGCACTCATTTTTATACCTTTTCCGTTGCGCAGGTGGAATCATCGATCGCTGTAAAGTGACTCCAAGAAACAACTTAGCATAGATCGTAAGAACATGTCACAAAATTGTTTTCAAGAAGTTGGGAAAAAGTCTATTTGCAAGTTTTTGATTTGATGATTTTTTTTTATTGAATTTTTATTTTATATTTGATTTTATTTTCGTTATATGATTTTATAATCCACACCAAAAAAAGAAAATGCAAAAAGAAAAATAAAGCACTCAAAATCAATGTCAGATCTGCATTCTTCTGAAAAGCATGCAATGACAATATGGTTTCTTTTTCAGCAAATATGCAAGCCACAAAAGTTAGGAAAGTGTAAATGTGCTGCTGAGATGCACTGTCAAAGTTATGCAAGCAATGAGAAGTTCTCGTGGAGTTGGAATGCCAATTGCTTTCCTGCATGGTCTACGTGTACATTGTTAGATATAATTTGAATATGCAGAGCATTCAAGTGTGGTATGTGTAATCATTACGTAATAGGCAGCAAGCATTCAAGCATCCATGTTTCCAGCAAAACAACCACATGGAGGTAATGTCTCAGAGATCCATGAAATATACCATGAAATGTGAATGGCTATAATTTCCTTATGATCAAATGGACTCCCATTTACTGTCGCGGCCTAGAAACTGCTTAAAATTCTTTGCATAAGATTGACAAGCAGGAAAGCAAATGCATATTCAATATCATGATTATGGTTTGATCATTTGTAATGCAATAATTAAATAAACAAAACAAATTTTGACCAAAATCTAAAGTAAAAAAAACGAATTTGAGAAATTTAAAAAAAATTCCAAAATCTGCATTTTTGTATTTTTTAGCCTCAAAGACCCAACGATATTTCCTAAACCGAAGCTCCTGTTTCAAACCGGCTTGCGTTCTAACCAATTTTTTATGCTGGGAGAAAAACCCATGTGTCAGATTTTCTATATGCATTTTCAGTTGCACGAAAATTGAGGCAAAAGTTGGTTGTTCAGAATATTTTGCCCAGAAAATCTGGGTTTGATTTTTTTTTAAAGATCTCTCTCTATCTCGAAATTTGTGTCAAAAATTGTGGACCTATTTCTATGGGAACATAATCAGCATATTAGCATTAAAATCCATGTCTTGGATTTTCCAAATTCTTCTTCATTTGGTCAGAAATCGTACTGTTTCAGCTGTTGCAGGCTGCTACAGGTGTGTATCAGCAATCGTTGCAGGGTGTAACAGCAAGCATGTGGGGCGTGTAACAGCAAATTGAAATGCAATTTTCGCACAAACGGTGACTCGGATTGGGCTGAAATTTTTCAGGCAGGTTTCTATGGTCAAAACGCGTTTACACACCAAAAATCGGCCATAGCTACTTCACATATTTTGAAAAAAAATGAAAAATGGCTGAAGGTGACTATATTGATTTTCTTGAAAACCGTACACTAAGTTGGGCTGAAATTTACGGAGCTTTGGGATCATAACATAATGCACTTCCTGTCCAAAAATCAGAAGAATCCAGATCCCAAGTTGTGAGATATCTCTATTTCAATTTTTGCATTTTTCCTGCATTTGTTGTTCTAGTTGGTTTTGCAAATTTTACTCAATGTGCGATTTGCAGAGCTATTGTTGCAGGTTGTTGCAGATCACTCAAACCAATGAGAATTTTGCAAAGCAGCATGGTAAAAACCTTGATTGTTTGTTGCAGGTTTAATGTCCAGGGAGCTAAAGGATGGAGGACTAAGGCAAAAAGATAGCATCCTTGCCTTCATAAATCAGTGAGAAAGTTTATTGTTCAAGGGTTGTTGCAGACTTTTTATTAGATTTTTTTTCTTTTATTGTTATCCTAATGCAACTATAGTTTTATTATTTGCAGATGGAGCATGGAGGTGCAGATTTAATATTTTTTTTTTCTGTTTATGTTGCAGAAAAAATAGAAAATAAAAGAATTTATTCTGCAAATTTATTTTGCAAATCTTCGAGTAAATTTTTATTTTCAAAAAAATAAAAATAAACCAAACTCTTAAAAATTTATTTTGCAGAGTTAAAAGAAAAAAATTTGAGCAAATGGAACAAATTTTGAAGAACAGCAGATTAGGCAATTTTTTCTCATCGTCAAAAAATCTTCCTGAAATCATTTTTAATCATCCCTACTTTCTGATCCTCGCGATCGCACGAAGCGCGGAGGAGAGCATACTTATTCAACACTAAAGTAAATGAAAGCGAAAACTAAAAATGAAGACCTACCTACTCTATGCTAATTAGGATTTAGAAATATGCTACGTGTAGTCAAACTTCCAATGGAGCCATGCACGTAAAAGTAATAGTAACATGTTCATTGGTAATTTTTCAAATGAAAGATGAAAATTTAGAAGAATGAGTGAATCTTCTTGTTGCAACGGAAAACTAACTAAATAAAAAGAAAAACTAAATTGATCTAATTGCGTACTTACCTGGAACCATCATTCGATATGGCTTTCGTAAGCGCATTTTTCCTCACTCAGATCATGCTGCAGCTCCTTATCATCTTCCTCAATCTCTTGTTCAAATGATTGTTCGTCATCAAATATGCAGGAGTCTTCAGATGCTGATTCCTCGTTCGTTTCTGAAGGAGTATTTAAGCTCTCGACTACTGTCAGGATCTCCTCTTCCAGAGAAGAGGAGACTCCGATTTTTGCAAGGATGTGAGCGAGTTGTTCCAAGCTGACACTCATAGTTAAATCATATTGTAAAAGGGGTTCTTACATCATCCAAATCAAAATCTGAAAACTAAAAATCACACTTGCTGAAAATAAAACACTCTTGTTAAAACACATGAAAACCTCTTCACAGTTGCAGAAATTGAAATTACAAAAACATGCTTGCAGAAATTGAAATTTACGCTAAATTGCAGAAATTGAAATTTACACTAAATTGTAGAAATTGAAATTTACTCTAAATTGCAAAAATTGAAACACACTTGCAGAAATTGAAATTTACACTAATTTGCAGAAATTGAAATTTACTCTAAATTGCAGAAATTGAAATTTACGCTAATTTGCAGAAATTGAAACACACCCTTCATGCCCTTACCCATATGTCACCTCAGAGTTAGGAGCATGAATAATCACACTTGCATGAAAAAGAAATTAATACCTCAATCCCTTGTGCTTCCCCGGCAACGGCGCCAAAATGTTAGGCGAAATATATGCCATAATAATTACATTGCAGTACAGTTGCCCAACTATTTACTTGTCAACCCGGGGTACGTAAACTGACGAAGCACGTGCACTGTTTGTGCAGGACTGAAGTAGATCTAATCTAACTTAATCTAATTTTTTGAATTCAAATTAATCTAGGAAAGCATTGAAACACTAACTAGGAAAGCATGAAATTGCGTAAGGGAAATACAACATGTGAAGAGTTAACAACAATGACATATGTGAGCTGACATCCACAAATCAATAATCAAATGACAAACATGGAAGCATGATAATGAAAGCTTGAATCACATTAAGAATCTCAAATCAAAGACTAATCTAACAAGTACAAAATCCAATCCAATCCACTTCCATTACAACCCTCCTACAAGCTTAATCTAACTTAATTACAACTTAATGGAATGGAGAGGGAGCACTCTCCTTTATACATGAGAGGCCTTAAGAAAAAGATAAGAACAGATCCACTATTCTCTCAACTACTCTCAACCACTTTCCTCTTATTACAAGATATGGTTCCTTCAAATCCTCATGAATCCTAGATAAGATATGCCAACCAAATCTTCCATGATCTTCTCCTTAAGAATAGGCTTGAATAACTATCTCCTTTGGAATGGTGTAAGAGATATTCGAGAAGTCTCTTTGAATTAATCATTTACATATTCCTCCACATTACAAAGCTCACACATAATTGAGATATATATATGAAAACATGTATATTTTCTAATATTTAATCATAAATTCACTTTTAATACTAAAATGAATAAAGTGGAAATAATAAGGTGAAACCCACATATATGTGTGGAAATGGTATGATAAAAGTTTAATGGGACGATGAAATGTGAGGAATAGCGGAAGATAAAGTGGATGAAAAAGGGACATTTCTGCGTCCCAACAGCTACAAATGCAAGTAGCAAAACTGTGAACACAATAGTAAAGGAGAACCAACCAGGTCACAGAAATATAAGCAAAAACAAAGAAAGTTACAGGTCTCAATCAACCTCTACATGAGAAGGTGTGAGAAGCATTGGGTTCAATAGGACTACCAACTTCGGAACACATCGGTTCCAAACTTGACAAAAAATTGAGGACACTAGAAGAAGAAGTGCGACAGGAAGTTGAACAGGTCGTGAAAATATTCCAAGATTTTCAAAGTAAGGTCGTAATTACAAAAAATTTAGAATGATGTGGCTTAGGACTAGCCACATGTCAGTGCTGGGGCATTTTGGCCCTAAGAAAAGTCAGACATAATTCTGCCAGAATTCTATTCGAAAAGATGAATCGCACGACGGAAGAAGTTACGACAAAAGAAAACACGATAGAAGGAACCATGACATAAGATGAATAAAGCAGTCAAAAATCATATTTCAACTGATTTTGTAGGAATAATTAGTTAGACTAAAGGATTTCTTTTATTAATAAATCATGAATGTATTTTTGGCCAATAGTGCCTATTTTTAGAGATAACTGAATGTATTAAAATAAAAAGACAACCTATCGACTGACATCTAAGAGTCAGTTGATGGTTGGATCAAGAATTGTGAAAGAAGAAAATCTTATAAAAGCATGAAACCAAGATGTGTGCGGGTTGTTTGTTGTTAGTCGTTGTTGGTCGAGAATAGAGAGAGTTTCTTAGTCGAAGAATCGATCTAGGTTGTGTGCGGATCGATGAGTAAGAGAAGAATAGAGAGAGGCCAAAATCAGAGAGTATGATATGATAGATGAATGTATGCATTATAAATAAGATCTAAAAGAAGAGTATGCAAGTTGAGTACACAGACCAAAGGTTCCAAACCAATTCTCATGCCAGATGAAGAGCACCTTTGTTTTTTTTCCCAGATGAGTTTCCACATTACATCTTGTCTCTACGTGTTTAATGTATGTTTTATGTTGAATGCATAATTGATATAAATGATATTATCTAAATGTGTCACACATGCTTAATGGTGAATGAACTTATATTTGTGTCGCATTTGTACTGAGTAAATATCTGGTAATGCTTTATGTTATATGTTGTTATCTATGTTGATGGAATGGTATATAGGTATCTTGATTGAATGAATAGGAACATAAGTATAATTCTCAACTTCAGTTGGGTAAATATGATAGTATTGTAAGAGTGAAATCCCTGACATAACTACAGAAACCTGGTTCTGGAAGTCCCCATAAGATATCCCGAGTGAGACTGCATCTGCGTGGCAGGGGTTGCCAATGGAGTTTCCCTCTATCGGGCGGATATATTAGGTCTTGTTGACGAACAAAGGGTCTGAACTTGGGTCAACTAGAAGTTAGGCCAACAAATGGTTATGTTGTCGGGACTGCAAATCATTCTGGTGGGGATATTGTTTGGCATCCAACGAATCCAGAAATTTAGGATTGGGTCGATTATAAGGCACTAGAGTTTGCACAAGAAGAAAGTGAAGGATCACAGTGGAGTCTGACTGAGTGGATGGAACGGTACCTTTACACAGACATTCATGAGATTTTCTTTAGCGAATTTCCCATTGTATTGCATGAGTGGTTGTCGAAGCTAGCAACCAGAAGAAAATTTTCCAAGTAGGAGAGCTAACCGAGTGGAGTCTTTAGCGCCTAATCCAGCGGTTGAAAAGAGCTAGTAACCCTATATCTAGGGATGTCAAATTTTGGTTCGATAGTATTTTGGGCGAATGTATCACATAAATTACAGTCAACACGATCAAATCATATAGCGAAATAGAAAGAGAATTTTTCCAAGGACCACGAGGGTGATATCTAAAATCTTAAAAATTATGGATTAAGATGTTAGTGTGTGAAAAAGAGATCCTGAGAATGGAGTTCGACGAGTAAAAATGTGTGGGCAGAGAACTGGGATATGTAGTAAGTAATATTGTGAGAAGAATGGGTGGAGAAAAACTGATATTTTTTTGGTAATATTGAGACTAAATAGAAATTGGACGCCTAAGGAGTGGAAAAATATTTTGGTTGGGGAAGGGAAGAAGGACTGGGACAAGAAGAGGAAGTTGCAGTCCAACCAGAGGAGAGGACTACAAATTGGTGTTGTACCTTGATGAAGGATCTTGTGACAAAGAAGAGGAGTACTAGCTTATATTTGAAGAAGATGAAGAAGGATCACAAGACCCAAATCAAGAGTATGACATACCCGCTACCCTGCATACACCACCCAAAGTAATATCGAGAATCATATCACCTAAGGTAAGATCAAGAAACACATCACCCAGTGGTTTTTCTAATCCGACTAACAGTAACAGTGGAAATAGCAGTCAGGGAATTCCCACTAGTGGAATTTTTAATTTAGCGCTACCAAGAGTAAACATAATGGACAGGAACGATATAAAGTTGCCAATATTTAATGGAAATGGGTTGGAGGACACTAAGAGACATTGGTTTCTATGTGAAGCTGTATGGACCATGCAACAGGTCCAAGATGAATCCATAAAGAAATCTCATATGATCACAACTCTCAAAGGCTCTGCACTCGACTAGTACATGAAATACTCTGTATTTCTTGCAAAAATCACTCATAAGACGTTGGATTAGATACAAACAAGATTGATACATGAGTTTAAGAAACCGAAATATGAGTCTTAAATCATTACAGAGTTGAAAGAAATTAAACAGTTACCTATGGAGTATGTTTGGGACTTCGACCAAAGATTCAAGACTTTGATGGACAAAGTAATTTTTTCAAATGTTGGATGTCTAACAAAAGAATGGTTTATAGCAACAATGTTTCCACGTATTTGTGTCTCATTATTGCAGTAGAAAATTGTATCATAGAGTGAGGCTATTGATCTTTCCATGAAGTTAGAAGCCTCATCGGTCGAAGAAACTAGTGTAGGAATAATGCAAATCCAGTCGTAACTTGCCAATCTTACACTGCAACTTCAAGGTATTAAGAAAGGAAAGGAAGTAAAAGAAGAACTATGGTGTACTAGATGTAGAACCGAAGGACATCATAAGGATAATTGCTTGGCGCTTATGAATTATGTCGCATTAAGAGAACCAAATATGATGAATACACAAGGGATGCCTCGATGTCGAATATGTCATACTAGAGGACATTGGTCATAAGAATGCTTATACTTACAGAAAATCGTAAGTATAAAGTTTGGTCTATACTATAAATTTTGTCGGTCGGTGGGACACAACAAGAAATATTGCATAGCATATCATTTGCTACAAGAGAAAATAGTCGACATGTACCTAATGAAGAAGGATGAACAAATTTAGGTTGAGCGAGCTCAGGATCAATTTCCTTAGAACCAATACCCTCATGCTCAATACCCACAAGCATAAAACCCTCAGCCCAAGGGGGTGGAATTTTCAAAGGCCAAGGAGGAGGAGTAGGATTTGGTTGCAGAAGAGGCCAAGTGATATGTTATAATTGTGGACATCCTGGAAACTTTTCCAAGACTGCA
The DNA here is from genome assembly GCA_001517045.1 of Pseudotsuga menziesii. Taxonomy (NCBI): domain Eukaryota; kingdom Viridiplantae; phylum Streptophyta; class Pinopsida; order Pinales; family Pinaceae; genus Pseudotsuga; species Pseudotsuga menziesii. The sequence goes on from LPNX010771397.1 coordinate 131,251, forward strand.
CAAATCCTACTACGACCTACTCATGTTGCAAAAATTTTTACCATACTGTCGAAGAATGTCCTTATTTGATTTCAAAATGGCAGGCTAGGAATGTGGGAAATCAGAACCCACCTCATAATCCCAATCCAAACATCCAAAAGATATTTATTGAACCAAGGGAGCTGAGTATTGTTGTCATCATAAGAGGAGGTGTTGCGACTGGAGATTATCAATAAGCACTGTATGGGAAACCATGAGTGCGATCAACAACACAAAAGAAGGCACAATTTGATGTCCAAAAAGAAAAAGAATTATTCCTGGATGAAAGACAATAATTCGTCGATAGAAATCAAGCATCGACTTCTACAACTATGCCATCTTAAGGACCAATTCTAGAAATGTCTAAGAGATTTGACCAGTTGTTTCGAAAGAATCCAACGGGAAAGGTTAGTAAACTGAAAGAATTATTTAAAAGTTGTTTAAAACTAATACAAGATAAAGATGTTGTAGCAAAATTAATAGCGTTAATTGAAGAAGCTCAAGAAGACATGCAACAAGAAAGAAGGGTTAATCATATTGGGAAAATATTAAATATTGGTTGTGAACTGTGAATGACCGCTCAGATAGGAGATTATGACATGGACTATATTATTATGGATTTGGGCTCCAATGTTAACATTATTACTAGACAGACTTGGGAGAGTATGCGAAAACCAAGACTATTATGGTCCCCTATATATCTTAGACCAATGAATCAGTCAAAGGTTTTACTTATTGGTCAAGTGACTCAATTTCCTATCAAAATATAAGGACTTTGCACTTATGTAGAATTTGAGGAGATCGACGTTGTTGATGATACAAAAATGTATCCTATGCTTTTGGGGATCGATTGGGCCATTGATAACCAAACTGCCATCAATTTCAAGAAAATGATACTAACGTTTGAAGATGAAGAACTACGGGTGGTCGCACCGCTTGATCCTCTAGAAGGCCAGAGGTATGTCAAGTAGGTGAATAGTGAAGGGCAAGGTGGATATATGGACCAAATCTATAACATTACTTATGCAATGGATGATTATGTGAATCCAACAACTGACGAAAAACTTAGTCGATGAAGCGTTACTTCCTGCACATCGGATTCTAGAGAAGCTCTGGGAAATTGGCAGAACTGATTGCATGAAGTGTCCATGAGAATATGCGCAAGATACACAATCTGTGCAACATGTAGGTATCAAGGTATGTGATATACCTACCTATGAGGGCTTGCATAACCTAGAATATTTCCTGACATAATTTGAAGAAAACGTAACAGAACCCCAACGACTATCAGCTTTGGACTTTTCATTGAAGTCCACACCTGCCCGATGGTGGGTCGCACATAAAAAATCTATCTTAGAATGGCCCCAATGCTGGATATTTATGGAAGTACAATTTGGAGAGAAGGTGATATACATTAGCCAAAAATATACAGGTCTAACTAGTCCTATTGAGCACATTGAGAATTGTCATGTGAACTGGGAGCCATGCCCATGACAAGAGTGGGTCCACCAGTTTGTACACACACTAGATATGATACCATGAAACTAGTATACATCATCGGAGCTTCCACGAGGGATAATAGAATGCGAATATTTAGTTTCCAGTTTCATAAAGATGTTTGAATTGTTGATGATCATCCATCGATTGATGCTTCTATATAAGTAATTAAGAGTAATACATTCAAAACTATTCTTGTGTCAATAACAAATTTTAATTAGATCAGTACTCAATCCAACACTGGATGGAGTACTATAATGTAACACCAAACTAAATGATAATGATACTCATGACATAAACATTCATGAGTCTAAGGAACTCGCACGATGGAAGGATCAGGTGTGTCGAGCAACAAATTTTTGAATCCGTTAAAAATCAAGAAAGTAAATATTGGGTCTCCAAAAAATCATAAGTTTTCCAATATTGGAGATGAATACGATGATGAAATTGTTGGAAACATTACAGACTTTCTACACAAGTTTCAAGATCTATTTACCACTAAGTTTTCTAGAATGAAAGGCATTATTGTAGATCTTGGAGAAATGAATTTCCCATTGAAGCCCGATGCAAAAATTGTTAAGCAACGACCGCATCGACTCAATCTACGGTACAAAGAAAAGGTCAAGACAAAGTTAGATCAAATGTTGGATGTGGGTATCATAGAACATGTTGAAGAATCTAAGTGGATTATCCCGATGGTAGTGCAATATAAGAAGACTGTTGGATTTCAATAAAATGATACTAACATTTGAATATGAATAACTAAGGTTGGTCGCACCGCTTGATCCTCTAGAAGTCTAGAGGTATGTCGAGCAAGTGAATAATGGAGGGAAAGGTGGATATATGGACCACATCTATTGTTATATTTTTATCAATTAGACAATATTATCTTAGGATCTTATATGAGAGAATAACATGCACAACAATCAATCATAAGAGACAATAGACACAAATATTTTCCTTGGGGAAACCATAAAGGAGAAAACCACACAACTTCCTCAGAGATAGAATGAGCACCAATGGTAGTAGTAAAACCCAAAGATAGAAATATGATCTCCAACAGTTGTTCTCTCTCTCACTTGTGTGAGCTCCTCTTATCTCACCTGTGCGCTATAGCTAGGTGAGTGTGTGTCTCAAATAGAGAGGCTCACTCTCTATTTATACTAGTTTTTGACTTGACAATTACTTACCAGGGCCAATTTCTCTAGGAGAGTCTAATAACCCTAGTGCCCCACAACTGTGGGGACTATGCCCCCCAATCAACAAGGAGGGTTAACCCCTATGAATTTACATGACTTTATTACATTAATGATTCTCCCAATAGGAACATCGGGGACCAATGAAATACAATATATGAAATATACAAGTGAATACATTCTGAAGTTACAAATACATAAACACTCCCTCTTAACTAGGAAGGTATTCTCTTGATACAATTCATAAGTACAAGTCTTCGTCACTGGATCATCATCATCAAAGCTAGATCATTACTATATCATCATCATCACTGCTCCCACTATCTCGAGCAAATGGTGCTATCTCTCAATTCTACTCATCATAGGAATTTCTACAGAGCCAACCCTTTTTCATGTTGGTTGTAGGCCTAGACTCCATGTAGGTCTTCATCTTATTCAGAAATTATATCCAACCATGGGAGGCCCAGCCTACCACAATGTCGGAAAGGCCCGCCCAACACTTATATCTAACCATGGGGGGAACACATGCATCATCCATGTCATAATGGCATGCCCAACACTCACATCTGACCATGGGAGGCCCATATTGCCACCATGTCAGAAAGGCCCAGCACTCACATCTGACCATGGGAGGCCCAACCTACCACCATGTCAAAAAGGCTCGTACAGCACTTATATCTGACCATGGGAGGCCCATCCTACCACCATGTCAGAAAGGCCCATCACTCACATCCGACCATGGGAGGCACGACCTGCCACCATGTCGGAAAGGCTTAGCACTTACATCTGACCATGGGAGGCCCAGCCTGCCACCATGTCGAAAAGGATCTGCACTTACATCTGACCATGGGAGGCCCAATCTGCCACCATGTCAGAAAGGTTCTGCACTTACATCTGACCATGGGAGGCCCAACCCGCCACCATGTTAGAAAGTATCTGCACCTACATCTAACCATGGGAGGTCCAGCCAGCCACCATTTCAGAAAGGCTCTGGACTTACATCTGACCATGGGAGGCCCAAACTGCCACCATGTCAGAAAGGCTATGCACTTACATCTGACCATGGGAGGCTCAACCTGCCACCATGTCAAAAAGTATTTGCACTTACATCTGACCATGGGAGGCCCAACCTGCCACCATGTCAGAAAGGCACATGGGCTCATCACTTCCCCTTAGAAGAAACATCGATTTGGAGAACACCAAGCTTCTCCTTGAACTACTCAAACTTCACTCTGGCCAATGGCTTGGTCAACACATCAGCTTTTTGCTTGTCCGTCGCAACATACTGGAGCTTCATTGCTCCTCTCTACACCATATCCCTGATATAGTGATATTTTATCTCGATATGATTCAACTTGTCATGGAACACCGGGTTCTTTGACAACTTCACACAACTCTGGTTGTCACAATATATACAAGTAGCATCCAACTGGAGATTAAACAAATCAGATAGTAGCTTCCTTAGCCACACTGCCTCACAACTAGTCGAACAAGCTACAACACACTCTACTTCGGTCGTACTCAGTGCCACGCAAGATTGCTTCCTGCTAAACCAAGAGATCACACCTGATCCCATACTGAAGCAGCACCCCGAAGTGCTCTTCCTATCGACGGCACTACCTGCCCAATATGAATCAACATAACCCTCCAAGCTAATCTTCTGATTCACCTCATACATGAGCCCATAATCAAATGTACCCTTTAGGTACCTCACTGCATGCTTTGCAACCATCAGGTAAACATGTCTTATATCCAACAAGAACTGGCTCAATGTTTTCATAGCAAAGAAAATATTTGGTCTCGTATTCGTCAGGTACATCAAGGACCCAATCATCTAATGATACATCGTAGCATCAACCGAATTTGATGAAGCATCACTCAGTAGCTTTAAGTTCGGTGCCATAGGTGTGGTCATGGCCTTGCAGTACATCATCCCAAACCTCTTCAGGATCTATGCTACATACTCCCTTGTCCCAGGGAGATTCCATCTACATTCTACCACACCTCCATGCCTAGAAAGTAGTGCATCATATCCAAGTCCTTCATCTCGAACTCAGCAGCAAGCCTCCTTCTTGAAACTTTAATGAGTTCCTCTTCTCTATCAGGAACAATTCATCGACATATAACAGGAGCATCACTGGTCTTGCTCCTTAAACCTTGAAGTAAAGGTTGGAGTCTTCTTTACTCTCAGTAAATCCTAGATCCATCAGTAAGCTGTCCATCCCATCGTATCATGTTGAACCTCAGGATCTTCTACAGTCACTCCCTCTGAAGCAGAGCATCATTCTCCCTCTTCCTTTCGTACTCTATGCATTGAAACATTTTGTACTGGAGTGACAAGTAGCTTCCTATGCTACCAATATTCTATGTATCCATCTAGGGTCACTGGATACCAAGATCCTCTATCTTAAATATTTTCAAAAGTTCTTCCCGCACCCTTCTGTGAGCTTGTCATCCTCTATAGGATTTCATCTTCAACCTTGTATAAAAGGTTAAGATCTTCATCACTCTAGGTGATCTTCAAGCTTCCTCATGTATGTGTTATCCCATGGGTGTCTTCTGAGCTTGTACAAGGCCTTCTTTAATTTTCGCACATGAGTCTTCCTATCATGTGCCTCAACTCCTAGTGGCTGCAAATGTCTCTTCGTAGTCTATGCCTTCTTTATGTGAGAAGCCTCGTGCTACGAATATTTCCTTGTATCCCATGATGTTTCCATCTACTGTATGTTGGATCTACGAACTTCCCTTCAGGTCTCAATACTGCATCCTAGACATCATTCTTCTTGAACTAGTACTCTCTTTCTTCTTAGCTACTTCTTCATAGCTGGAAGGTTCTGCATCAATGATGTCGCTCAACAGTGTCACATAACTGCATTGTGTCTGAGACCTCTTGAAGTCTCGTCATACTATTCTTAATTTTGGATAATTTCTTGAACTGTCGTCACTTGTTCTTTGGAACAAGTCTCATCCTTCTTTTCTTGTAAGCAATTGTACGTGATCTTTCCTACAAGTCAAACGCATTAGTTGTATGGTTAGAAACATTTCATAAGGCATATTCATAATGGAAAATTCTTATGCATAAAGATATAATCATGCAACTATTTTATCCAATACAACATTCATCCATATCTCATGGAAACTTTCTAGATGCCTTCCATCTCTACCATGACATCATTGAGATTGTGCACTAATCCAATATGTCTGCAAAAAGGTTTCATTCTATATAAGTAGCAATGGAGAGTTGTATAGAACCATGGGTTACTTACCCATCACATGCATATTAGTAGTATACTGTCATGACTGTAAAAATTCTATCATGCATAACACATCAACTGTATATAAACAAATGCATAACAAAATAATATCATGAAATGACAATTGAATACTTATCTTTATTCGTTTTGTGGATAGACTCCTTCTTGAGCCTTCTGCTTCATCATCTTCTTCATTCATGACATCATCATTTATTATCCAAATGCTAATATGGATAAGAGGTTCTTCAAGAATTGAGTCCTTCATATCCCTCATCGCTTGAGGGATCTTCTTTGAATCGAGAGAGCTTGATCTTTAGTTTCTCCCATCTTTTCTTCTCTTATTATGATTCGATCTCCTTCTTGTGTGTTCTCTTCTGAGAGTCTGTTGAAGGTAATTACTTCCTCCTGGCACACATTCCTCTAATGAATGAATCCCATGATCCTGGGAGGCCATTCAAGGTGGTTATAACAATATATTACTCTTCTTTGATTGCTTCATCATAGCAACGAACACTTCCTTTTGGTGTCTTCAAGGATGAAACATGAGGGATGAAATGATCTTTAATAGAATATGGAATGATTCTCTTGGCTCTATCTTTATCCTCATCTCCCTCTGGCTCCTAAATATTTCTTACTGAAATACTGATCCAAGTCAATTTCTTCAAGGATCACCAAGTTCCTATACTTCTTCTGATTTATATTCTTCCCTTCAAAATAGCTTGGTCAATGAATCAAACATATTTTTAGGTGTCTTTCAGGAATACACTTGTGGTATAAGGTGATCCTCTTGGCCTTGACCAATTTGTTCTTGTGTAAGGCTTTTAGCCTCATCTCCCTCTAGAACTGGAACCTCTCCACTTATGTAGGTGTCTAATTCATTTTCTTCAAGAACCAGTGAGATCATATACTTCCATGCTTGGAATTGGTCATCTTCACCAATATTGACATCAAGTTGGTTTGATGATACATTTTAACTTAGAACCTCAAATGGAAATACAAAATATTTAGATCTTACTGATTTGAGGTGTCCATCCTGGTTTCAGAGCTAGCTGATCTAGGGTTTGTCAGAGAAACCCTAATTTTCAAAACTTGGAATCTCAAACTTCTAATTGGATAGAAGGATGGGCCTCTTCAAGTCGAGCTATCCAATGTAATCCTTTTATGAAAACAATGGAGGGAAGCTCCCGAAACAGGAAGCCATAGTTTTCCAATTTCTTCTACAGAAATGTCTGATATTGTTTCTACGATATCTCCGAAAGAACTACTTCTCTATGTCTAAAATTTCGTACTAAGGTATACTTGTCTTTCCTCTGTCCAAAACCATATGTTTGAGTAGAATTTATTTCACCAATTGGGACTTATGAGAGTTTTCCCAAGATGACTTATTTAAGGACTGTTCAGAATAGTGAACTTACACAGACTATCTCGTGTCTTTGTTTCACCTTCGGGGTATGAAACTTTTACCCAAGAAATTAAAGTTTGTTCCCTATCTAGAACATCTTGTGAAATTTCATTTGGCCCTTTTTATCCCGAGAGATATCAATTATCCCTAGGTGTCTTGTTTGGGGATGAATCTTAGAAGAGGATGGAACCCTGGTTTGGAGGAATCATATCTCCCATAATATAGCGAATCTGAGACTGAAAGTTTTACACAAGGTACATCAGGATTTTATATTCGACCTATGAAAATTTCAGCTCCTGAGCCTTATTCAATCTAAATATATAGCAAATGTACCAAAACTACTAGTTTTAGTATTTTAGGGTTTTTCAGGTCAGAGGTCAAACTAGGGTTTGACTTTCCCGGAGTTTTACTCAACCAAAAACTTCGACCTTAGTCCCTAAACTTTGATTTTGAGAAGGAGAGAAATCCTATACTGGGCTCACTCAAAAATTCCTCTTATGTGAAAAGCCCTAATTTCCTGCATCGGTGATTGAAAATGCCTGGAATCAAATTATGTTTTGACAGAAAGATGTGCCCTTCAATGGAGAGTTATCCTAGCCTCCGTTTGCTGATGGATTGTGGAGAGAGACCCAAAAAGTAAGAAGCCCTAGATTCTGTAGCTACGCAATGTTTTCTTCTCAGGTTAGCTTTGATACCATGTTATATTTTTATCAATTAGATAGTATTATCTTAGGATCTTATCTGAGAGAATAACATGCACAACAATCAACCACAAGAGACAATAGACACAAAAATTTTCCTCAGGGAAACCATAAAGGAGAAAACTCCACAACTTCCTCAGAGATAGAATGAGCACCAATGACAGCCGTAAAACCCAAAGACAAAAAGATGGTCTCCAACAACTGTTCTCTCTCTCACTTGTGTGAGCTCCTCTTCTCTTACCTATGTGCTATAGTCGGGTGAGTGTGTGTCTCAAATAGAGAGGCTCACTCTCTATTTATACTAGTTTTCGACTTGACAATTATTTACCAGGGCCGACTTCTCTAGGAGAGTCTAATAACCCTAGTTCCCCACAACTGTGGGGACTTTTCCCCCCGATCAACAAGGATGGTTAACCCCTATGACTTTACATGACTTGATTACATTAATGATTCTCCCGATAGGAACATCAGGGACCAATGAAATACAATATATGAAATATACAAGTGAATACATTATGAAGTTACAAATACATTAACATCTATACCATTACTTCTGAAATGGATGATTATGTGAATCCAACATCCGATGAAAAACTTAGTTGGTGAAGCATTAATTCCTGCACATCGGATTGTGGAGAAGCTCTAGGAAATTGGCAGAACCGATTGCATGAAGTGTCCATGAGAATATGCGTAAGAATCACACAATCCATGCGATGGGTAGGTATCGAGGTATGTGATCTACCTACCTATGAGGGCTTGCCTAAACTGGAACCTTTTCTGACAAAATTTGAAGAAAAAGTAACATAACCCCAACAACTATCAGCTTTGGACTTTGCATTGAAGGCCATGCATGCTCGATGGTGGGTTGCACATAAACAATCTATGTTGGAATGGCGCCAATGTCGAAGATTGATGGAAGTACAATTTGGAGAGAAGGTGATATACAATAGTCATAAATATATAGGACTAACTAGTCTCGTTGACAACATTGAGAATTGTCGTGCGACCTAGGAGACATGCCCCCAACAGGAGTGGGTCCATCAGTTTGTACACACACTATATACGATACCACATAGCTGGTATACATCGATCGAGTTACAACGAGGGATAATAGATTGGGAATATTTGGTTTCCATTTTCACCCAAACATTTGAATTGTTGATGATCATCCATCGATTGATGTTTCTATACAACTAATTAAGAGTAAGATATTCAAAAATATTCCTGTGTCAATAACAAATTTTAATCAGAGAAGTGCGACACTCCAACACTAGATGGATTGTCATAATGTAATAGGAGAACTAGATGATGATGATCCTCATGACATAAACATTCATGAGTCTGAAGGCACTTTCACAGTGGAAGGATCAGGTGTGTCGAATGACAAATTTCTGAATCCGTTAAAAATCAAGAAAGTAAATATTGGGTCTCCAAAAAATCCAAATTTTGTAAATATTGGAGATTAATAGGATCATGAAATTGTTGGAAATATTATAGACTTTATACATGAATTTCAAGATTTGTTTCCCACTAAGTTTTATGGAATGAAAGGAATTATAAGAGATTTTGGAGAAATGAAGATCCCATTGAAGCCTGATGCAAAACTTGTTAAGCAACGACCATATCAACTCAATCTGCGATACAAATAAAAGGTCAAGACAGAGTTATATCGAATGTTGGATGCGGGTATCATAGAACATGTTGAAGAATCTGAGTGGATTAGCCCCATGGTAGTGCAAGATAAGAAGACTGCTGGTGAAGTGCACATATGTGTAGACCTAAGGAAGTTGAATGATGCCTTCCTGCACAACCTGTTTCCGACCCCGTTTACAGATGAGGTGTTGGAGAGTATCAGGGGATAATAATTCTATTCATTTACTAATGGGTTCTTCAGTTAGCATCAAATCAAAATTACAAAGGAAGATCAACACAAAACAACCTTTGCGACTGAGTGGGGATGTAACCTTTGCGACTGAGTGGGGATGTTTCCAATATATAGTGTTTCCCTTTGGACTAAAAAATGCTCCTATTATCTTTTCCGAGATAGTCATGGTTGCTTTCAAAGATTTCATTCACAAGTTTCTTGAAGTCTATTTTGATGACTGGATGGTATTTGGGCTCATAAAAGATCACATTGAGAGAGCCTCATAATGATGTTGGAATGATGTCGACAATATCATATTACTCTGAATCTAAAGAAATGTATTTTTGTGCTCCATTTGGAATTCTGTTGGGTCATGTGGTTTGTCATAATGGAATATTGGTCGATCCTACTAAAATTTCCATCATCATCGACCTACGACCACCTGTGACAGTAAAGTAGTTGAGAACGAATATAGGACATATAAGTTATTATTGAAAGTTTATTAGAGTTTATGCAGAGGTGAATCCTCCTATAGATAAATTATTGAAAAAGAATGTTAAGTTTTAGTGGACTAAACAATGCCAAGAAAGTCTAGATGTCTTGAAGAATAATATGGTCACAATGCCCATATTAGTTTTTTTAGACTAGAAGAAGGAATTTCATGTACATGTCGATGCGTTGTCTGTTGCACTCGGTGTTATACTAACACAACCTGGTGAAGGTTCTATTGATCATCCTATTTCCTTTGCTAGTAGATAATAATTATACCATGACCGAAACAGAAGGTTTAGCTATGGTCTTATATGCACTTCAAAAAATTTGACATTATTTGCTGGGTGGACATTTCAAAATGTACATAGATCATTCTGCGTTGAAATACCTGGTCAATAAGCCATTGTTTGGGGGGGATATTTGTTGATGGATTCTCCTTTTCCAAGAATTTTATTTCAAAATTATTGTTAATTCGGGTTGACTGAATTCAGGGCTTGAACATCTGTTGAGGCTAGAAAGTGAAGAATAACCTGGTAATCTCGATGATAGTCTCCCTGATGCACAATTATTTATGGTTAATATGTTTGATGACCATTACATATATATTATACAATTATTGAGGATGGGATATGCACCAACCAGATTCACTACACCACAAAAGAAATAATTAGTGGTAAGAGTTGTATATTTCTAGTTGATAGCTAGACAATTATGCAAATTGGGACCAGATGAAATTATTCGTTGTTGCGTTTTAGAGAATGAGTGAACAATGATATTAAATGAAGTGCATGTTGGTGTTGTAGAAGGCCATTCTATAGAAAAAGATACAATACAATTTTTTTACAAGCAGGACTATGGTGGCCTACACTAGATGCAGATGCTAGGGATTGTTGTCACAGTTGTGGCATCTGTCAGATATCTGGAAAGCCGCCGCAACGAGATTAAATGCCGCTAGTACCTCACATAACTTTATAGGAATTTGACAAATGGGTTGTTGATTTTGTCAGACCTATTAATCCACCGGGGAAAATAAAAGGCACACGACACATTATCACTGTGATAGATTACTTGAATAGATGGGTTGAAGCAGCACCAGTCAAGGATTGTATTGCTGCGGTCGCTACTAGATTTTTTTTTGACAATGTAGTGACCCGATTTGGATGCCTGAATATTTTTATAAGTGATCAAGGCACACACTTTGTCAATTAGTTGATCGACATATTAACTGAAGAATTCCAGATTCAACACTGGAAGACGACATTGTATCATCCACAAGCAAATGGTCTTGTTGAGGCCTTCAATAAGAATATAGAGAACACATTCACAAATATTTGTAATGTTCAAAGAGATGATTAGGATCATAAAATACCTGCAGTATTATGGACATATCACACCACCTGTAAAAATTTGGCAAGCCAAACTAAATTTCGACTGGTTTATGGACCAGAGGTTGTCATGCCCATGGAGTATTTTGTACCCATTCTAAGGATAACTGTGATTACTGAAATGACTGATGTTGGCACTATTGAAGAAAGATTCTTACAGTTGGTCTAGTTGGAGGAAGAGATTTTTGTCGCATTCTATCATCAGAATGTCGAGAAGGTGCGACAGAAAGCTTGGCACAACCAACATATTAAGAATAAGCAATTTCACATTGGAGATCTTGTGCTCCTCTATGACAATAAGTTTTTGAAGCAACCTGGAAAACTTAGAGAACATTGTCTAGGACTGTATATTGTTATTTAGATCACTAAAGGAGGAGAAGTGCAATTGAATAAGTTAGATGGAACACCTTTCAAAGTATTGGTGAATGGAAGTCAGCTAAAACCTTACCAAAATATCCATATCTTGGTCAACTGAGAATTCAAAAAAAAATGATAAGAAATGTGAAAAGAGAAAAAAGAAAATAGAAAATAAAAAGACAAAAGACAAAAAGTTGCAAATTTATGAGTGTTGTTTATGATCGTTATTTCTGAAAAATTATGATTTTTTTTGTTTCAAGTTTACAGGTGTTTGGTCGCAGACTGTCTTCCTGTCGAAATAGAAAGAAAAATGTTGCAGACTTTTTTTTTGTCGAAAGAGAAAGAAAATTATCGTAGACTATTTGTTTGTCGAAAGAGAAAGAAAATGGTCATAGAATGTTTGGTTGTCGCAGCAAACAAAAAAAAAAATCGCAAAATAAAACATGTTGGTACAGATTATCTATTTGTCGCAAGGAAAGAACTGTGTCCCATGCCATAGGCCTGTCACAGAAAAAGAATTGCTATCACATAATGAATTTTGGTCGCACGTAACAGTTGGATAGCAATTAATGAAAGGATGCAGGAGATTTTGGTGGCATGTTTTTTGGTCACTTTCGCAATAATGAAAAATAACAATGAACTGATAGATGAAGTGATGGTTTGATTGGTGGTTTCCTTGTAATCATTAGAAAGATTTCCCCATGTGATGGAAATCGCTGCCACCTTTCCATTTATTGCCCGAACATGTGAATGAACGACTGATTGAATGTGTAAACATATATCATCTTTGTCCCGAATTTTCATTGATTCTATTGCATTCGGCTGAGAACGTTGAATTGTTGTCTGCAACTATGAGATTCGAAGCCATTATTTTATAGAGTATGGTAATTTTCATTTCTAGTATGAGCACCCTTCAAGAATCAGGTCTTGAGATTTTGTCACCAACGATGATCATGGAATAGCACACAAAGGTCGTTTCACACCCAGAGCCTAGGATTGAAGTTAATTTGAGACCAGACCCACCTGGTACGTTTCTTCAAGTTGGAACCACACGCAAAAATGCCTCCACTAGATGATGGAGCAACATGATTTGCATTCATGTTGTCAGATTATGTTCCAGTGAGACCAATCGATGCACTAAAGGTTAGAATTGGAAACAATGCAAGGTATTCTCTGGTAAATCCTATTGTACCGAAAGGAGTTCAAGTCACGACAAATATTATTCTGAATTTGCAGAAGATGGGATTTGTCAATCATGAGCTGCGAAAGTTTCTAGATTTGGAAATGGACAGATACATGACTACTGTCTGAGAAATAGATGATGGCCCTATCCAAATGGTTGCAATGGAATGGGAAAGAGGATTATATAACTCAGGAATACTTTCATTGATGCACATGCCACATTTTGGACACACATAAGATGTGGATGTCTGTGTCAAGCAATTGCTTGTATGTTTCCATGATGGTTTTCTATGGATCAACCGAAATATTTCCGTGCATGTCGAGCTGATAGCGTTGATTACAGGACTCCCTCTTGCAGGAGTCGATCCAACACCATTATTCACAGGAAAAGACACAAATACATCATTGAAAAATATGTTGAAAGAAAAGTATGACCCGACAAGTGAAAGGAGAGGTTTTTCTATTGCCTCCATTAACGATACTATTGTTCGATTCACATACAAAGTCTTATCTAGCAAGTTGTTGCGAAATATGCGACTAAACCAGTGCACTGTGGGAACAATTGTTGCATCAGAGCAATGTGCAATGGGTGTTCAACTTAACTGGCCGCACTATCTTCCAAATGAATTGTTAGCATATGCGGAGGAGGTACAAGAAAAAGTATCCCATTTCATTATTCGTGGTTACTAATTTTGATTTCTTTTGTCGCATGGGTGGAACCACCAAACTACCAAGGGGTAGATGTGCTAGTACCATGGCGAGGAGCTCGATACCAGAATCTATAGTTTGATAAAGATAAAATTAAGTGGCAAAAATACAACAATGTCGAATTCTTTTTACAAAGAGAGGCCCTTCGACATTATATTCGAAAGCAAGCTAGAATCACCAAAGCAACCGTCAAACAATTTATAGACATTATAAGAATTTTTTTTGGGGCCCATCAGATATTTTTGCATCCTCAATAATATCCGCAACACCAATGGATCGTGACACAGTTTAAGCTAAATTATGCTGAAAATTGATGCCATTGTTCATGTTTGGCCTGCAGAATGGCAAGTTCCTGTCTCAGACGATCATCTGTGTGCAGAAGAAGAGTTGCGACATGATGATCCGTCGAAAAATAAGGATGGATATCAAGGGGGGGATCCACTAGTTGAGGAAACCCCAAGAATTTCTCACAGTATTGATGAATCGATCACAACCATGATAGATCCATAGTTGGCGAATAAGGGAAAAAGTTTAGAAAAGTTGGGAAAAAGATGAAAAAAGAGGAAGGTCGACCGCTCATATGTAGTCATCAGCCTCACCAATGACGATTACACTCTTTTGACATAAATAATGACAGAAGTTTCCAATCAAAATTGCACAAAAATATATGAAAGACAAACTGAACAAATAAGCATCATAATGGATTTACTGCAAACACTTTGTAAAGTAGTAAAAGAAGTCGAAGTGGTGGCCAAACGGACGCCATAATCGACTGTATCGTTGGACCAAGATGGTCCATATGAGGAGAGACTTGTTGAGGAATCATTGATGCCAAGTCCTCCAATAAACATTCCAGTACTAGGTCAATTGCTAAGTCAAGCAATTGACCTAAACACACAAGAAATGAATACCATGGTTAAAGACCTTGGTCATGTCACTATGTATTTTTATGCATTGTTGATGTATGAAGTGCCTGCCATTCAAAATGCCGCAGTCATAGAGATGAAGAATAAGGACCATGCGTTCGTTAATCAAGTGAAATCCTCACACAAATAGATTAATAAGTTGAAGAAAAAAATCCAAGATGCAAAACATAAAGTAAAAACATTGCAAGATGACAGGAATCAACTAGATGTGGTTATCATGCTAGCTTGAAACAATTTTGCAGATGAAAGAATCATAGAAGAAATGTTTTCAAAAGCCAATGTATTTTGACTTAACAAAGTAGTGGAAAGTCTCCGTAAGCGGTTCATGGAGATGGAATTACAGATAAATCCTAGTACACCTCTAATGGTACTGGAATAATGAAGAAATGTAGCAATAGAGATTACAAAGAATATTGGAGAAGCAGAAGCACTTTGTGCCAAGGCAGTTAAGCAAGTTTCTCAATCATGGGAATCTTTGATCGATGATGAGTAATTAGAGGAGATAACAAAGCATTTTCTTACTACTAAGGTAGATTCAACAAAATGAAGAGCGATCTAAATAAGCTATCGACAGTAAAGAAAATGGTGAAGCCTACTGACATGAACAAGCTACAAAACAAGTAGCAAAGGAGAACCGACTGGGTCATAGAATTGCAAGCAGAAGCATAGAAAGTTACAAGTCTCATTCAACCTATACATGAGAAAGCACATCAAGCATTGGGGTTGGTAGTACTAACAACTTTGGAACACATCAATTCTGAACTTGTAGTAAAATTGAGGACAGTAGAGGAAGAAGTGCGACGGGAAGCTGAACAGGTAGTGAAAATATTCCAAGATTTTCAAAGTAAGGTTGTAATTACATAATTCTCAGATTGATGTGGCTCTATTACACTGAAATATCATCACCATCGTGTTATGAGATATGCATTCCATTGTCTGCTTCAGTCCCTTAAATTTTTCCCTAGAGAAACGACAAGAAAAAATATCCCCTTACAGTTTTTCCTTCTTTTGAGTTGGTAACGCTCTTTCCCCATTGACAAAAAAGCATTACCCAAGAAGCAAAGAGCTAGTAACGCTCTTGATACATGAGAAAAGAGAAGTGCCGCCGCTTCTAGCCTTACTGCAAGAAGTGTTACCCCCTTAACACTGCCTTTTTGCTTCATTGGAGGAGCGGTGCTTGAGTTTTCAAGGAAAAAAGAGAAGTTTCAAGAGGATTCTCAAAGATTTCCTTTGTGGAGCCTCATCCCTATGGTTTAGGAACCAGCTGGATCTCGAGATCCTCCCTTTTTGGATCTTATCTCCACCTCACCCATGAGATCCTCAACCATACCTATCCTCCCATTCCTTTAAATATTGGCTCATTCCCTATGGGAGAAAGGAGGAAGAATTTTGTTGCATACCCACACTCTACCAAAATAATTCTTGAGCTATTGGAGGCTAGGTGAATTTAGAGGCAAGGATCCATTGGAACTCTCAACACCAAGGCATAAAGGTTGTAGTCTCTCCAATCCTTTCTAATAAAAAATGTCTTTTCTTTCCCATATGTACTATTTCATGTGTATATATTGTTTCATTCCTTGGTCACGAGCATAGAGCTAGTTGATTATATTGTATGATATCATGTTTCTCTTGTTGTTTTTCATCTTTTACAGGTTCTTCTGCGAGGATAGCGAGGACAACCTTTGAGAGAAGTATCATGGAATTATATTCAATTAATTAATCAGATCTAGGGGAATTTTAACATTTGGTGTTTGTGTTTTGTTCTAGATCTGAACCATTCAGACTAGGGAAACAACTCCTGTCCGCAAGAGGTGAGTATTTTCAGCTAACAGGCTCGAGATGAGCCACAGGTGAGTGTTGGGGGCCTGTTGACCCTAAGAAAAGTCATACCAAATTCTCTCATAATTCTGTTTGGAAAGATGAAGATTCCGATCGCATGACAGAAGAAGCTGTGATGGAAGAAACCACGACTGAAGGAACCACAATGGAAGAGGAATAAAGCAGTAGAAAAGAAAATTTCGACAGATTTTGTGGGAAGAATTAGTTAGACTAAAAGAATTTTTTTAGTAACTTAATCATGATTGTATTTTGGGTCGATAATGCCTATTTTTAGAGATAATAGAATGTATTAAAATAGAAAGATAACCTGTCAGCTCACAACTAAGAGTTAGTTGACGGTTGGACCAAGAATTGTAAAGGAAGAAAATATTATAAAAGAATGAACCCAATATGTGTGCAAATCTGTGGTTGTTAGTCATTGTTGGTGAAGGATAGAGAGAGTTGCTTAGTCGGAGAATCTATCCAGGTTGTGTGTAGATCGACGAGTAAGAGAAGAATAGAGAAAGACCAAAATCAAAGAGTATGAGATGAGAGATGAATGTACACATTGTAAAGAATATCTAAAAGAAGAGTATGCAAGCTAAGTGCACAGACCAAAGGTGCCAAACCAATTCTCATGCCAGATGAAGAGCACCTTTGTGATTTTTGCTAGATGGGTTTCCACGTTACATCTTGTCTCTATGCATTTAATGTGTGTTTTGTGTTGAATGCATAATTGATATAGATTATATTATATGAATGTGTCACACATGCTTAATAGTGATTGAACTTATATTTGTGTCACATCTATACTGAGTAAATAGTGAATGAACTTATATTTGTGTCTCGTCTATATTGAGTAAATATCTGGCAATGCTTTATGTTATATGTTGCTATCTATGTCGATAGAATGGTAGATAGTTATCTTGAATGAATGAATATGAAAAAAATTATAATTATTGACTTCAATCAAGTAAATCTGATAGTATTGTAAGAGTGAAATCCCTAACATAACTGCAAAAACCTAGTTTTGGCAGTCCCCATAAGATATCTCGGGTGAGACTGCATCTGTGTCGCAGGTGTTGCTGACGGAGTTTCCCTCTGTTGGGTTGATATCTTGGGTCTTGTTGATGAATGAAGGGTCTAACCCTGGGTCGACCAAAAGTTAGGACAACATAAACCATGCACAAGTTGGAAGCAATCACATATATTTTTGTGTTATAGGCCTTTCATGCTCAAGGTTCACTAAGTTGGGAAAGAGAGGCTTTCCTAATCTAACTTCACCTTAAATGCATATTGCTTGCGAAGAACACATGCCTGAGCTAGAAAATCTTGCTTCTCAACATCGATTGTAAATATAATCTTAGTGACAACATGGATTGTATATATAACCTCTCTCAAAGGATGTGACTCACACCCATAATAAGGGATGTTTGGATAAATAAGTATGTTGGCAAGAAAGATATCCATACTTGCATTTGACTAGTGTAAATTCTCATTTTGAAATCATTTTCATTATTCAAGAACAAAATATAAGTTATCTTCCAATTAAAACCCAACCGATCCATTGATCGTAGATCTAAGATGATCTCAAAAGAAGTCCTATCAATTCCTATTGTGTTATTTTTATTAATAAGGAGTAGGCATAGCAGGTTGATCTTCTTCCATGTTTGATGAAGCATTCCTGAAACATCATCATTTGTTGTGAGTTTCATGATCAAGATGGATGTTGAATTGCCTTACCTGACCATCTATGCTTAAAATGGGTAGGAAAACACTTTGATTCAAGTGCCATTGCAATCATTAACAATAATACATCCCTTATATTGTATTCACCCCAAATTTTGAGTCTTTATGTGTTTCAAAAGTCTTGCTTCTCCATGGTCCAATGAAGAGTTCAAATTGACAAAAACATTTGGCTAATAGTTGATGTAATGTTGATTCTACTATTTTCATGCCTATGCATGTCTTAGATCTCTTCTTATGCACATATAGTCTACAACACTAGGTACATCTCATCCCAAGTCAATCACTAGGCGATCAAAGATTACAAACCCCTCTATATGTATTCTTTTAAGAGCCCAAGAAAATGCATCATCCACCTCATCAACATGAATATAAGTTCATATCTATACATCGAAGACAATTTCGAGCAAGTTCAATATTGCTTTGATGTGAGATAGAGTAAGTATGGTTTTAACTTTTAACTATTTATTATTCTAATCATAGACAAGAATGATGTTAAATTAAGTTTAAGGTGCAATTGTATTGCACAAACTACACACCATAATAAGGTTGTGCCCTTGTTAAATGGTGAATGATGGTATAAAACTATGTCATCTAGGCTTGTAATAAGGGGGTTTGGATAAATAGGTATGTTGGGATAAAGGGTATCTATAATTGTGTTTGACCAATGTAACTTCTTATTTTGAAATCATTTCCATCGTTTAAGAATAAAATAGGAGTTGTCTTCCAATTGAGACTCGCTAATCCGTTGATTGTAGGTCTGAGCTAATCTTAAAAGAATCCCTATCAATTTCTATCGTGTTATTTATATTGCTAAGGAATATGTAGAGCAAGTTGACTTGATTTCTTGAAGAGTTAAAATTGACAAAAAAACATTTTGGCTAGTATGTCATAATGTTGATTATATTATTTTCATGTGTATATATGTTTTAGGTCTCTTCTTACGCACACACAATCTACAACATTAGGTGCATCCCTTGCTTTGATATGGTGTCCTTTGATTCAAGTCCATGATTTCATGGTTGAATCATAAAATTTTTACTTGAAATGTTAGTACGATTGTTATTGGAGTCCACTTTCCTGCTACTCACCTTTGATGTCATGTCCCCATTCAGATAAATGCATAGCATAACAATTCCATCAATCTTACTAGTTCCCTAGGTTAGATGGATACATTTGGAATTTTAATAAGGGAGCTAATAAATGATGTTCAGATATTAGAATGGAATAAATATTTAATAATGGAGCTTATTATATAAATACAAGAGAAAATTGAAGTGGCAATGGAGCATGGAGACACATGGAGACTATGGGTCCCACACGAGCTAGAAATTATGTGCCACATGGCATCCTCCTCTTGTAATTTCGAATCCATGGGAAGACTAAATGTTCTTAGATGAGTTATAAGAATAATACACTTGTCCATATGCATCACAAGTCGAATTTGGAAGGAAATGTAACTTACATGGGAGAGGAAGAGTCATTTTGGAGCTAGTGAGACACTTGGACTAGATCCCCTAGCTCTATGACAACAATGATGAAGATGATATGAAACCTATGACACAATTCAGATATGAAGGCTGAAATCTGACATATCTGACATGTCAGGTCAAAATAGAGCATCCAAGAGGGCGCTCATGTGATTTGGGGAAGCTCAATGGGCTCCTACTCGAATTTGGGGAAGATGGAAGGCTAGGAAAGGGAGGACACATGGAAAATCATGATAACACACCCTAATTCGAATTGGCTTGAGTTTGTGGATGGATTGGTAACCTTATAAGGATAAGGATGTTTATAAAATATAGGAATCGACCAAGAGAAGGGATTTTTATCATTTGAGAAATTTGTATTTGTGAATTGAGAGAGCTAGTGGATGACTAGTTCTTGCCTTAGCCAATTTCGAGGGTGAAAGATTCCCATCCAAGTTGGTGTTTGGAGAGGCCACTCAGGTATTTCATGGAGATTTAATGGAGTCATAATTTAAATTTTCAATATACAGGGAAGCTCGTGGACACTACAATATCATCTTGTTCTTTCATCTATTCCAAGTTTTCTTAGTATATTCTTGCTCTATGGACTGAGGCGCATTTGGTGAGCTATTAATTTATTTGGGGGAGATTCTAATGCCCCATTATTTTATTTTATGATTTAAATTCTATGTATTTCAATTTCAAAAGACTCTCAAGTCGAAATACTGAAATATTTCATGTAAAAATTTTAATCAATGAAGAAATAGTGTCATTTCCCCACTATCTTGTTGTGAACCAATTTGGTGTTGATGGATTCGAATGGATAAGTAAAATACTGATGGTTTATGGATGAATGGAATTTTATTTATGTATTTAAAGTTCATAAGTCTCTCAGGTATAAATACACAACATATTTCATGTATAAATGTTAAACAATGAAGAAACCGTGGCATTTCCCCCAAGGTTGAAACTAGTTTTTTTGCATCTGATTTAAGAGAGTTATAGAAGGCATTAAAAGTTGAATGGTGATTCATATGAGTTTATATTTATTTAATTTACATGTCCCATTATTCCATTCAGAAACTTGAGTGGTATTGAGTCCATTTGGGAAGCCATTTTCAGTATTCATTGTGGGGGAATTAGAACCCCTAATTACTAGCCACAACTCCTACCTCGACCAAAATATTAAACAAGTTTTCAGAAGCATTTAGAGGGTAATAAAGATTCCATGAAAATCATATTCAAACCTTAATATCATTCATATACATTTTGTGAATATTTGGGAGCATTTGGACCAATTTGGAGACCTAGACATCAAAACTAGTCAAGGGTCGAAATAGGGAAAAAGTGAAAAAAATGGTCATTTAATAAAAATTTAAAAAGGGACATTAAAAGTGGTATAAGATCTTGGTCTTGGGACTTGATGGTGTTAACAAGGAGTAAACTAAATAATCCACAACCCTCAGAGCCTGAAGTTGAAGGTGTTTTGTTGAAGAAGTAGAAGAAGAAGAGGTATGTTTTGCTGAAACTATGGCTAATGAGGGATATGGACTCCAAGATGATAAGAATAAGGAAAAATATATTAAACTCATGAAAAATTTATTTGATTACATAACCAAGAACATGAACCAACAACTTATGAAAGGATTCAAATTGTTGATTAGCCAATTTGGAAGCAAAGGAATAACAGAAGATAGCAGTAGTTCACAATCAGAAGAAAATAAGACAATGGGTGAGCATATTTTCTCAAGAACTGGACCCCATAATAGACCCCATGAATTTCAGAGCACACCAAAGCCTACTGTACCTAAATTTATTATACCCAAATAAGATACTAACATTCAACTTGAACTTGATACAATGGCAAAAGAATGGGATAAATTGGATGAAGATTGTAAGAAAAGTGTACCATTTGATCAGTACTTTATTGCTGCAAACAAACTCAAAAAGAAGGAAGATAATAAGTCTATATACAAATATAAAGACTTAAATTGTGCCATTGGTAAAGTGTCTCTCCGTACTTTTGATGGTTCCTCTCAAAGTTCTGCTAACACTTGGGTGCAAAAATTAGATGTGTATTGTCAGCTGAATCCAATGGTGGAAGAAGATGCCTTAAAAATGGCCATCTTGCACTTGGAAGGATAATGAATGGTGGTTCCATGGCCTGAAAACCTTGGTTAATTATCAAGTTAAAACATATGGAGAATTTATTGACAGGGTACTAGAGATATTTGAGCAAAAAGATCCAGAATTGTCTTTCAAAGAACTAGCCCAATGGAAGCAAGTCGGGACCCCTACTGATTATATGATGGAATTTCAAAAATTATCAGTAAAGGTGGCCGATGTTTCTATGGGAAGGTTAGTATTTCTGTTCAATAAAGGTTTGGCTGAAACCTTAAAATTTTTGGTCAAGGAACACAAGCCCACTACATTAATAAATGCAATGAGCTTGACTAGATATCTCCAAAATGTGCTTCCTAGAACAAGATTTCCTCCCAAACCTAACTTCAAATTTGAAAAGAAACCTTGGAAAAGAGATGCACCTGATAAGAAGCCTTTGCAAAGAGATTCAATTGAAAATAATAATAAATAAGGACTAAACATGGATTAACTTTCGAAAAAATAAATTGTGCTTCACATGCTTTCAACCATGGACACCGGGGCATAAATGCACTAAGGGAAAAGCTCATTACATAGAAGTATTTTAGGATAATGATGAGTATGAAGGGGGTATGGATGAAGAAGGACAAAATTCAGATCAAGAGGAGGCATATTAGACAACACTTGAAGAAGAAAGATAAGAATAAAATCAGCCTTCATCGGACAAATCAAGAATGGAAGTACTTTTAGCAGTGCCTCGCTGTCACACTATTCGATGCAAGGGTGTGGTACTTGGACAAAGAGCTTCAGTTTTGGTAGATTAAGGGGCCACACATAATTTCATTTATGCAAATATGGTGGAGAAAAGGAATATACCTATTTAACCATTCGATGGCTTCACAGTTGTCATTCCCAGTCACAACACAATGCAGTGCAAAACATGGGTTCCAAAGTTGCAAGTCACAGTAGGTAACTATACTTTTGTTGATAGTTTTTATGTGGTTGATGCTGCTGATACTAATGTGGTTTTGGGAGTGCAATGGCTGTATTCTATAGGGTATAATATAGTAAATTATCAAATTCATGAGATGAAATTTCAAGATTCGAAAGGTGTACTAAGGGTTGTGAGAGGGAAGCACACTTACCCAAATCAAGTAGTGGCTTGCAATAGTATGAGATCTATATTGAGGCATGGGGACATATAATGGGATTCTGAATGTCATATCACATCTTCCAAGTCAAACATAAAGGGTTTTGAACACCCAAAGGAGATAGAGAAACTATTGAAAGAGTATGACAAAGTGTTTAGAGATCTTCCATATGGTAGACCACCTAATATCGGGGATGAGCACAACATTGTTTTGGAGGAGGGTACTTCACCCATTCATATACCTCCTTATAGACATCCCAAGAAATTCAAAGATGAGATTGAGAAGGCCATCCAAGAACTCTTAGAGTTGGGACTTATTAGACCAAGCTCTAGCCCTTATGCTTCTTTAGTAGTGTTGGTAAAGAAAAAAGATGGAACCTTGAGGATGTGTATAGATTTTAGAGATTTGAAAAAGAATACCATCAAGAATAGGTATCCTATTCCTAGGATTGATGAGCTATTTGGAGCCAAATATTTCTCCAAAATTGACCTTAGATCAAGTTATTAGCAAATTCGAATGAAGGAAGAAGATGTGCAAAAGACAACTTTTTGATGTCATTATGGTCACTTTGAGTTTCTTGTTATGCCATTTGGATTAACCAATGCTCTAACCACATTTCAAGAATACATGAATAGAATCTTTTGCAAGCAACTTAGAAGTTTTTTTTGGTATTATTTGATGATATTCTCATTTAATGTAAAACATGGGAAGAGCACTTGCATCATCTAGATATTGTATTGAAAACTTTGCAAGAACAATCCTTGTTTGCTAAGATGTATAAGTGTGAGTTTGGGATGAAGGAACAATTGTATATTGGGCACATTATTGGAAAATAAGGAGTGAAAGTACACATGGAGAAAATCAGGGATATCTTAGAATGGCCATCACCAAAAAACATAACTGAATTAAGAGGCTTCATTGGAATATGCACCTATTATAGAAAGTTTTTGAAGGGGTTCTCCAAGTTGACTTCTCCACTCACTGATTTGACTAAGAAGGATGCTTTCAAGTGGGATGAAGAGGCTTAAAAGGCCTTCCAAAAAATGAAAGAGGTAATGAGCAGTTGTCCCATACTTGCATTACTTGATTTTTCTAAGCCTTTTGTTGTTGAATCTGATGCTTCAGGTGGAGGAATAGGGGCTGTCCTAAAGCAAGGAAAATACCCTATATCCTTTGAGAGAAGAAAGTTGTAGCCTCATGAAAAACTTTACTCCATATATGACAAAGAAATGTTGGCCATCATGCATGCATTGGCAAAGTTTCGACAATACTTGGTAGGAAACAAGTTTGTGGTGAAAATGGATCACAATAGTCTAAGGCACTTCCTCACCCAAAAGGATCTAAATGAAAGGAAACAAAAGTGGGTAAGCAAGATTCAAGCTTATGATTTTGATATTGAATATGTGAAAGGAAATAATAACATTGTAGCAGATGCATTATCTCGAAGACCTTCTTTTTCTCTCATGGACATTGCCAAGGATTGGAAAAACATGCTACTAGTTGAATATGCCAAAGATAAATTTGCTTGTGATCCATTAGATGGAATCAGGGGGGATGATAACTATAGGATTCTGAATGGGATGATATATTATAAGGGAAAATTTTATTTGGTTCAAGGTTCAAAGCTCAAGTACAAGATTTTGCAAGAAGCACATGATTCCCCACTAGCTGGAAGGATCTACCAAGTGAAGATGCCACATGGGAAGAGGAGAAGATTTTGCAGAATACAAATCTAAAATTGCTTGAGGACAAGAAATATTGGATGGGGAGGACTGCCATGTCCCCATTAAAACAAAAAGCATAGCAGGACAATTCCATCAATCCTACTGGTTCCCTAGGTTGGATGGATACATTTGGAATTTTAATAAGGGAGCTAATAAATGATGTTCAGACATTAGAATGGAATAAATATTTAATAATGGATCTTATTAAATAAATACAAGAGAAAATTGAAGTGGAAATGGAGCATGGAGACACATGGAGACTATGGGGCCCACATGAGCTAGAAATTATGTGCCACATGGCATCCTCCTCTTGCAATTTCGAATCCATGGGAAGCCTAAATGTTCTTGGATGAGTTAGAAGGCTAATACACCTATCCATATGCATCATAGGTTGAATTTGGAAGGAAATTTAACTTACATGGGAGAGGAAGAGTCATTTTGGAGCTAGTGAGACACTTGGACTAGATTCCCTAGCTCTATGACAACAATGATGAAGATGCTATGAAACCTATGACACAATTCAGATTTGAAGGCTGAAATCTGACATATCTGACATGTCAAGTCGAAATAGAGCATCAAAGAGGGTGCTCATGTGAGTTGGGGAAGCTCAATGGGCTCCTACTCGAATTTGGGGAAGATGGAAGACTAGGAAAGGGAGGACACATGGCAAATCATGAGCACACACCCTAATTTGAATTGGCTTGAGTTTGTGGATGGATTGGTAACCTTAGAAGGATAAGGATGTTTATAAAATACATGAATCAACCAAGAGAAGGGCTTTTGATCATTTGAGAAATTTGCATTTGTGAATGGAGAGAGCTATTGGATGACTAGTTCTTGCCTTAGCCAATTTCGAGGGTGAAAGATTCCCATCCAAGTTGGTGTTTGGAGAGGCCACTCGGGTATTTCATGGAGATTTAATGGATTCATAAGTTACAGGTGCATGCTACAAGGTATCTCGTGGACACTACAATATCATCTTGTTCTTTCATCTGTTCCAAGTTTTCTCAGCATATTCTTGCTCTATGGACTGAGGCACATTTGGTGAGCTATTGATTTCTTTGGGGGAGATTCTAATTCCCCATTATTTTATTTTATGATGTAAATTATATGTATTTCAATTTAAAAAGACTCTCAGGTCGAAATACTGAAATATTTCATGTAAAAATGTTAATCAATGAAGAAATAGTGCCATTTCCCCACTATCTTGTTGTGAACCAATTTGATGTTGATGGATTCGAATGGATAAGTAAAATACTGATGGTTTATGGATGAATGGAATTTTATTTATGTATTTAAAGTTCAGAAGAATCTTAGGTTTAAATACCCAAAATATTTCATGTATAAATGTTAAACAATGAAGAAACAGTGCCATTTCCCCCAAGGTTGAAACTAGTTTTTTTGCATATGATTTAAGGGAGTTATAACAGACATTAAAAATTTGATGGTGATTCATATGAGTTCATATTGATGTCATTTACATGTCCCCTATTTCCATTCAGAATTTCGAGTGGGATTGAGTCCATTTGGGAAGCCATTTTCAGTATTCATTGTGGGTGAATTAGAACCCCAAATTACTAACCACAACTCCTACCTCGACCAGAATATTAAACAAGTTTGCAGAAGCGTTTAGAGGGTCATAAAGCTTCCCTAAACATCATATTCAAACCTTTATATCATTCATATACCTTCCATGAATATTTGGGAGCATTTGGACCAATTTGGAGACCTAGACATCAAAACTAGTTAAGGGTCGAAATAGGGAAAAAGTGAAAAAAATTGGTCATTTAATAAAATTTCAAAAAGGGACATTACATTTGACAAATTTTTAAATTGATTGTAGATTCTATTTGATTTGTTTTTGGAATTTCCACAAGATGTTATAACCCAAAATTGTGATAATTGTTTACATGCTCAATTATAAGGCATGGGGAAAGGCTGGTTTCCAAGAGTAGTATGAACACTTTAATGGCTAGTTACCATATAGACTATGTTGTTTATACCTGTTAGCATTAGGTTTGCACAAGCTATTTTATGTAAGTATATCACTTAGTTCTTATATGACTACACCATTTAAGAGAATAATATATTTTGTAGAAAATATAACAGAGATCAATTCAATTAGCAATACAAAGAATTGATGATAGCATTGGTTACTAAATTTAGTGCCCATACCAATAATCCCAAAAGTATTTGAATTGTCAGGACCAGGGCTTGGAGGAGTCGAAAATGAAAACTTTCATGTTGTGTTTCCCATTATAATCTTCTAGAAATATTTTGTGTCAAATTACGATGAAAGGAAGAGAACTAGAAAAATTAGAAGCAACATATTGTTTTGAATTAGAACAAATAAATCTTAGGGCACAAAACTCAATTTGAGAATATCATTGCAACTGATATCGATATCAACACTTATTTTTTATACAAAACACACCCAAACTAGATGTTAGCAAGCTAATGTGGTTAACTATGCTAAACTTACTACATATTTTATTGAAATCTGGTCACCATTTATTGTTCATCATCAATTTCAATCTTGTTGTATACATTTTATTTTCATTTATATGATAGGGTTATGGGTATAGTATAGTTCTTGAACCAACTCCACATTCAGGGTTATGTGAGCTGGGTATATTTTGGTAATATTGAATTTCTTCATAGATATCATTATTTGTTCATGTAGAAGGGGAGGTATTATGCTCCTTAAGTGTGTGTGTGTATAAACTTGGATATGAATATAGGTAAAAAATGACTATGGCAATTTTGCAAAAATACGGGTTTTGGCATATATATAATTTAATTTTATAATATTAGTGGTAGTGTCAGTATTACTACTATTATGTTAGTAATAAATTTTAGCCAGGTTGTTGGTGGGTGAAGGACATTATTTGAATTCCTTGCTCCCGTTGCATTTTGTCCATTTAGTTGGGGAATTCGATATCCTCTTGGAGAATAAAGTGTCACTTCTTTTGTGCTTCTGTCTTGTTCCCATTAACAATTGATTTCCTTTACTACATGCTTATTCTTAAAAATCTTGCAATTCATAACCTGAATAACTATACATTAATGTTGAGGTGCATCAATCTTATGAGATGCTTTTGTTTTGATGGGAAATGCATTGACTTTTATTTTATATTGTTGAATCATATTTTCACCCATTCTATCGCAACAATGTCCATCATGAATACAAGCATTCATTTTCAGTGATTCATGCGTAACAATGTCCACAAGCAAACCCAACTTTATAGACTTCTAAATGGGTGACCTTGTATCAACCATGGCCACCAACAATGTAAACATTTTGCTTTCACTGTTAACATTGCACCCAATGTTGAAGGCCCTTTGTAACAATGTACATCCAACACATCTTTTAATTTCTCCTTGTCCTGAAAATTGTTTAAAGATTAACTAATTGTGATTTTTCCGATAATTATTGATGAAACTCAATGATTTAATTTGTATCTACATTAAGATATTTCATTATTCAAAATCCATTTTTGATTGCAAAAATGGATTCAACAACCTAGATTACTCCTTTACACTTGAAATGTGCAATTTTAACTAACTTATAATTGCAATCCCAACAATCAAAAATGGATTCAACAACCTAGATTACTCCTTTACACTTGAAATGTGCAATTTTAACTAACTTATAATTGCAATCCCAACAACTTCTCCTTGATTTCAAATAAAAATAATTAAAATTGCAATCCCTACAACTTCTCCTTGATTTCAAATAAAAATAATCCAATTTTTTTTCCAAATAATGACTTCTTTAAACTACTTGCTCGTGAGGTCATTCGTTGGTTTTCTACAATCCATGACTAATTCTTCAACGAAAACGTTCGTCTAGTATGTCGAATATTCTAAACTCTCCGTGGTACAAAAAAAAAAGGAGGTCTGAACTCTTGACTATCAGCACGGTCTTGATTATAAATAAACAGTCGTGTTTCACGGTTTGGATTGTTTTTTAGATTTACAAATCTTCCCACCTTATATAAACAATCTGAATGGCCAGAAATATAAAGCATCATAATGATAATCTATTGAGAAATATTACATCACATAGCTGGATGAATATTTTGCTTGCCGCTGGGTGAATATCGGTGGCCAACGTATACAGCTCTTCCGCCCTAATAACCTCCTGCAAAGATAACGTTCAATCTCAAACTTGAATTAAATTGAGGGTTTTTCCAGGAGACTGAATCACTGCACCATGGATGTCGAAGAGCTGCCAAAAGACGTGCTAGAGCGAGTCTTCTACCATCTTCCTCTCCTCGATATAGTTCGCTCTCTCTCTGTGTGCAAGCGCTGGAATCAAATCCTATCCTCCGTCCAATTCTTACGCCATTACTCCAAACTCGTCCATAACAACTCCTGGCTCGCCCTCATACACGACCAAGGACACGACGGAATGGATTCTAACAGCAGACTTCTCAGCCTATACGACCCATCTTTGCACAAATTCTATGAATTGGATCTCTCATTCCTTCCCCCCCAATTCATAATCCCAGTGGCAGCCTTGCGAGGACTGCTCTGCGTCGCAGAGTCAGACGCCACCAATTCACTTTGCCTTTGTAATCCCTTAACTAAGAAGTACAGAATCCTCCCACCCCTCCATGACCTCGTATCCTCCCCCGTTACGTTGATGATCGAAGATCTAGAGTCTGAATTCTTCAAGGTACTAATCATGGCCGATGGCCTTCAGGCTTATTACGCTCCACACAATAACCGCTGGATTAGATTTGGCTGCGAACCCGTCAGACCTAGATGCCCTGTGATTGCTTTCAATGGCGTAATTTATGGGCTTGAAGATGTGGGTTCTGCTTGGCATCCCAGGTGGAGGCTTGCTAGCTTAAAAACAGACGATATGTATGGGGGATTTTGGAACCCTGTTAGAAATAACATCTGGGACGATATCTTTGATATTCTTAAAGAGCCTCGGCTTATCAAGGGTAGAGGGGACTCCTTGTTAATGGCAGGGGGTCTGAGGTCATCTCTCTCACTGAATTCGGCTTGTTCTACATTTGTGATTCTGGAGCTTGATCTCAACAGTCTTGAATGGGATGAGGCTGGGAGGATGCCCATGGAGTTTTTTCGACATTTTGATGATGGAGTTGGGGTCAATGTATTTGGTGGGATCGGAGGGGTTTATTTCTCAAGCAGAAAGGTCGGGAGATTGGTGTTTTGGGATTTCTACGATGCTGGAAAGGCGTGTTGGAGTTGGGTTGATAATCCTCCTGGACAGAGGAATGTTATTCGCAAAGCATTTCCATTTGATCCCAGGCTGGATGCTGTGCCTTGAATAAACGTGAGTGAACTCCTCTTTTCCCGTTACTTCATTTTCAATGAAATTGAACTCATAATAGTATTCTAATGTGTTAGTTTGCGTTTCTTAACCGAAATTTGAGATCACAGAAGTAAAAAATACTAGAACTGGATCAGGTTTTCCTTTATACTGTAATTCATACTTCAAAGGGAGTAGAGAAGGATCTTGGTATTTCTTGACAGTATTATTCTTTTAGAAGAGAAAGGTCTTCTGGGAGCTCAGGGAAGGTCCTGGTCTCACGTTAATTAGAAGGGCTGGTCATTTCAGGCAGCCACTAAGGTCTTAAGACATCTTACCAGCTTCAGATTCCAACCCATTGATGTCTTTCAGGGTCTTACATTTGCTATGCTTAAGTACCTACTTTCGCTGCTATTTTAGGTGAGTGACAACCTTCCCTGAATTACAAGTATAACTTTATATAACACAGTTTAGCACTGTGGGAAAAGCATCGGGCAGCATGGCAGAAGCCTGCCTTACTCCGGGTGCAAAAGAAGCAGGTAGGCTATTATGCCTATTATATGATATATTATGGAAAATTCTTTTTCTATGACCTGAGATTTTTGGAGGTACCAATTCAGTTATCATTGATCTAAAGAGTTATTCTATTTTATTAAAAGTATATTGTAATTATTTTTTGTTATCCGCAAATGTATTAATAAATTGAAAATGAATACAGAACTGTGGTAGGCATTGAAATTTAAAAGATTGGCCCAAAAGGAAAACCACTAACCAATGCTACTTGAGGCATTAACTTCTTTGCTCCTGTATCCATACCTACATGCAGCAGCCAATCTTATATAATTTTTTTTCCAATCCTAAGAAGAGTAGCTGGGCCAAATCTCACCTACAGGAAAGTTTACAAGAAGCACAGTTGGGCCAGTTTTTATAGTTATTAATTTTCATTTTTTTTGCATTTCCATCTGTGATTCATGTTAGTTTTTCTACTTTAATTCAATTAGGATCTTTATCTAAAAGAATAACAAACACAACAATATATCCAAGATACACAAGAGACATAAGACACAAAGATTTTCCTCGGGGAAGCTATAAAGGAGAAAACCCCGCAAACTTCCTCAGAATAGTTCCGCCACTAAGACAATATCACAAGATGGAAAAATCCAAGAACAAGATGTTTTCCGCAGCTCCCTCTCTTTCTTCCTTGTCTTCTCTCTCCTAATGTGCCAACCAGAGAGTGAGTGAGTGTGTCCAAATAGAGAGTGTGCCTCCCTATTTATATTCTTCCGTTGTGTGACTTACTCAACTAACTAGGTCAACCAGGATACCTAATTGGGGCCGACCTACCTAGGAATACTTCAAAACTTCAAAGTACATTTTCCTTTATTTATTCTGGGGACTATTGCCCAGACTTACAATGGAGGGTTTACCTCAATGACCATATACAATAATGACATCCCGAAAGGAGGGAAACACATCTCCGATGGAGATACAACAATATACATCAGAATATCTTCCCAAATTAAAAATACAAGGACAATCCAAGTGACCAACAATTCTATATTTAGTTTATTTATTTTATACAATAAACATGCCAAACAATGAAACTCATTATAGGATATTCCACGAAAGTAAATTGAATAAATCTGATGCTAAAAATCACTGAAAATAACCATCATTGCAGGCTACAAAAATTGTTGAAAAGTGAATCTTTAACACTACAAGAAAAACAAGCACTATGAGACATTGTGGAAAGTAAAATGCCCTCCAAGTTTGTGAGAAATAATAAAAAATGCAGAGTGGGTACTCAATAGGAGCGGATGAAGAAAGTTGAAAATAAAATGACCTCCCAGTTTGTGAAAAAGAAGAAAAAATGCAGAGTGGGTACTCATTAGGAGCTGATGATGAAAGAATGAAAATAAAAAGAGTCAAAACATAGTGTGGTGTCTGTGGTCATTGTATGGGCTAAATATCTTGACCAGCTTTTATAGATTGCATTTTTTGCACGGAAGAGGTGCATTCTACTGCCCAGTATGAGAGAGATTTGTAACTCCTTCCATGCTCATCTTAGAGTTGACACGTATCTTTTATAAAAAATAATAAAAAATTATTAAAAATAACTTTTCCGCTTAAATTAAATTTAAATTATTTAGAATTGTATATATATAAAACAACATAAATTAGATAAACTAAAACCATAAAAATTAGATTACACACTTCCACTCTAAAAAAGGGTTTGCACCTTCAGAGATTTGATCCCTCTTGATGCTTGGTAGATACCCTTTTAGATGGATCTATGCTAGTTTTAAACAAGTACGGTTACTAATTATATTCATATAAAAAAAAGCTGTGGCCTTACCATACATCCAGGAAGTAAAAAATTAATTTTAAGAAAATAATAGTCCAAAAAAATGCCCAAGAGGGCCATGTCCAAAAACTAACTCTATACTTCCATGCTCTAGGTACTGTCTTTCTTGACTTTTCCTATGGCTGGTGTACAGCCTTACATATTATCCTAGAAGTAATGAAAATTTACAAAATTTTAAAATTTTAACTAAGCATTTTAAGCCTGCCCATGAATTCTTTGCCTCCCCTGACCTGCTCTACTGAAACTAAGTAGGAGGGATCCTGCTGTCTTTGTGTCTCAGTCTTTTTCTTCAGCGTGTCTTCCTCATTGCAGCCACGTGTGGTGTTCCAACTGATGCTTCATGAAATCCTGAATTCCTAAGATACTGAATTCCAGTTATAGATGGAGGACTGTCCTATAATTTCCTTATCTTGGCAGCTTCCTTATCCAGTTTCTCCTTTTGGCATTCCTGTTCTACTCCCAGCATTACTATTTTACCTCTGTGTTTCTCAAGCTGGGCTTTCATCTGAATCAGCTGGCTTCTTGTTTCATTTGTCTCCCTGGCATTGTTCTGCTCCCACTCTTTCCTTCACACCTCCCATGCCCGGATGACTTCTGCCATGGTTTCTTGACAATCATCATTGTTCCTCTCACAGCGTTGAACTGCCCGTTGAATGTCAGAGTAGATCAGCATTTTAAAATCAAAGTAGTATTTTGTGGAATTTCATTCTGCTGTAGTTATTTGCAATTACAGATCGGTTCAAGTCCAATTGAATAAAATACAAACAGAAGGTCCATCATAATTGCATAAAGAGTTCAGCTCAAAGTGTATTCCTTCATGCTAATGTTGTCAAGAATGATGTGGTTGTGCAGGAAACTACAATGTACTTTCTAGCTACCTATATTTTGTGTGAACAACTATATTGTCTTGTCTGTTCTGATGTGTTTTATTCTACAGATCTGCAGGATGATTTCTTGCTGTTTTTTTTGGATATACCTCATTCTTGCTTATGATTTTATGTCTCCACACTCCGATGCCAACATTGTTAGATTGGACCCATTGCTCGGTTGGCTTTGACTTAGTTTTTCAAGATTTAATGGCTTAATTTTTAAGTTTAATAAAGCCGAACTCGTGTCGAAGCTATTCTTCTATTGAGCTGACACAAATTTACTTGTGGTCTTACTGGTTGAAAAAGACTTTTTACAAAATCGGAAAATGTAAGATGTTGGTAGAAACTATGCAGTCAAGTTTTGTGTCTTGTATAGTGATGAAGATACGCTTGCTTTATTTATATTGCCATACTGGTTTGTCTATTACACATGTTGATTAGATGTTGGGAATGTGCTCACAGATCCTGCTTATGCCTTTGCCTAATCCAAACTCTCGAACAACAATCAGTTGTCGGATCTGAACAAGAAAATAACGTTTTAGATAATTGTAATTGCTCTTAAGAAGCACCTTCTAATTTCTGTGCCCCTCTGTAATGTGGAGGGGCACTCAAAATGGGTGCAGTGTTATTGTCCACAAGGGTATTAGATACCGGGGAAATGCATTTTGATAAGGTGTCAAGCAACTCAGAGGAGCACTTTGGATGATAACAGACCTATGAGTGATTCATAGGAAGATAATAGGCTTGCGACAGACTTGCATGTTCTCCCTTAAGTGGTTGTAAAACGCACCTTGGGCGACAAACATATCCTTTGGGCAACTGTTGGAGAGGGAGTCAAATGTTGGCTTTGTAAGCCCACTCAATCCACACTTATGAGTGACTCAATTTGATACCTTGGGATATTAGCGATCCTTTCTTCTGGTGGTTGAACTGGTGAAACTGGAGATCCACGTAGGGTGACTCAAATAATGGGTAAAGCTTTTTGCCCCAAAGGATTCTCTCTTTGGGTGACACAATAACACACTACCTTACATCTATAAACTAGGACAATATATCAGAATAATAGACAATTAGGTAATTTTATCATCAATGGAATATGTTATGAGTATAATTAGGATTCTCTCTTTGGGTGACACCATAACACACTACCTTACATCTATAAACTAGGACAATATATCAGGATAATAGACAATTAGGTAATTTTATTATCAATGGAATATGTTATGAGTATAATTAATATAGCGTTGTTTCATTTTAGCGAACCCCAACCCCTAGGCATTAGTTGGTGAGCACATGTAGAGTGGATAGCCATTATTTTTTATGTGAGAGATAGAGAAAAAAAGCTATAAGTGTCTAACATGGAGATACGTTTTTATCATTATCATTATTATTATTATTATTATGATTTTGAATAAAATGTTTTCATTTAACTACTAATAAAATGCTATATACATGGCATTTTATACCAAAGAAACGGGTCACAAAAAGCGGGTATTGGGAGCATAGAACCTAAATTTTAGAACTGCCCCAATGGCTATTTACCAACACTAAAATGCCCAAGCACTAAAGGGCCTATAAAAAATGTCATTCTCTAGGCCCCAAGGGCCACCAACTACAACAACCTTATCATACACATAAAAACAAACACAAAGGCCAATTGGTTGTCGTAAAGCATGGCATCAGGTTGTAATAGGGACAAATGACAATTCTTATGTGATTTGGAGAGTTTTTACCATTTGGGTTTAGCTTGTCATCAAGGGGGCTAGGGCCCCATCCATTGTTATCTTGCTACTCAAGCAGTTTGTCCATTGAAATTGTTAACTCTAGTCGAGGGAACATATCATTATCAAGTTGAGGGGGAGGCGACCAACTATGATGCTATTTACTTTGGCACTCACTGCACTCACGAATAATACAACTGACCATGCAGCATGGGCCACTGTTTATGAGTCGAACCATGGGGGACAAAGCACATGAAGGGACACAACTCACAGTGCTAGGAGCTATCCCCTAGTATTCTAGAAGCTTGTGTAGATTCCCTAGCTTGAACTCCACCTTGCTAGCATGTGATTGGATTTACAAGTGGAGGTTGGCACATATTACAACACCATCATATTGTGTAAACTTTCAATAATGCCAAATTTTTTGTTATTTGCATATGAAGATTAAAATTCATGTCCTAGCTAATTTCCATGCTAAGAGGGATTGACAACCAAAGGGACTTTATCATTTTGGAGGGAAGATTTCTAGGTGATGATGGTAGGGAATAATTGGCTACAAAGTTCTGAGGTCCACTCCCAACTTGATCTAGCCATAGAACCAAAACAAATGTTTAACTGTCCTTTCCCTATGGCATACTGGCATTTGGGTTGGGATATCCCTATATATTGAAGCCGTTGGCCAAGAGATGGTCCACCCAATATCAAAGAACATGCAAAAAATGCCTTCTTTGACTCAATATAGTTTCTAGACAATTTAGAGGTGAAACAACAAACTTGTATATTTAGAAGACAACATTAAGGCTTTGTTGAGTTATACATTCAAAATGATGTTTGTATTCAACCAATGACAACCATCTATTGGACGATATTTTCAGAAACATTTGGTCGAATTCCACCTCCATTATCGTCACCAACTGGTAGGGGCTTGCAAATCAAGCTTTAGAAACAAGTCCTCTAGAATGAGTTCTTGAACATGATCTATAATTAGTGCAAACTTGTTAGCTAAATTGAATCTCTTCTCTGGTCTAAACATAAAAAAGGTCACTATCTATGGTGATATCATGTTTATACAAATGCTTAGCCAAAAACTTGGTATTTTTCATCAAAGATTATATTAAACAATAGCTGACCACTAGAGCTGGTGCCCATTGAAAGACAAACCAATTTTCAATGAGTCACTTTTCCAAGTTAACTGAGGTTTAATGGCCTACCAAACATTTGGTATGCTTTGTGCCACAAACAGAGCACACATGTTCCTTTGATCTTCACTCGAGATGACATAAGGATACATTTACTATTTTAAATTGAATGTAATAATGGATTTTTGAAATATTTTTTGGTTTTCAAAATATTAAGTCACGAGGAAGTGTATAAAGAGAGATTTCAGTTTGAATCATCTACGTTGGAAATATTCTCTCCATATTCAAAACCAACAATTTATGTTGATATAATAATTTTGGCAAATGATCTTCGTTTAAGGAGGACAATAGATGGATCTTGAGGAAAGCCTCTCTCTTGTGGGAACCCTAGACTGGTTTGTGGTAGTGGGTGAATGGGTGGATTTTGGATGGGATCCACAAACCCTTGTGGAGAACGTTAAGACTTCATATTCATAGGTCCTACAAGTGGGGTTCGACAAAAACACTTTCCCTAGTGCAAACAAAGTATTTCGTGGAGGAAGAACAAATTTACTTTGTGTTAAGTTTTATATGCAGCTATAGCTTAAGTTCTAACTTCATGAGCATTTAATACATTTTCACAATAACAACATAAAGAGGATCTTTGAAAGAAACACAATCACAAGGTACACAACAATTTATCCTGGGAAACCCAAAAGGGAAAAACCCAACAAAACTTCCTCAATATAGATTACCAGAATGCAATGGCCAAAGAACATGGTCTCATAAGAGAGAGAGAGACCAAACCCTAGGATAAGAGCCAAAACACCAAAGACACTTCTCCTCCTCCTTCTCTGTCCTTCCTCTTTCTCTGTCTTGCACAATACATGAGTGAGTGAGTACAAAATGCTAGAGGGCGACTCCCTATTTATACTAGTCACTTGACTGATCTTTTAACCTAACTGGGTCAACCTACCTAGGAAAACTCAAAGTAATATTTATAGTAATCTTTCTTGGGTACTATTGACCCGACTTACAACGAAGGATTTACCTCATGACTTTTACATGACCTTTTACATTAATGACATCTCCAGAAGGAGGAATAATAATAATAATGTAAAGTCACAAGTAGAATATTCTTTGAAGCTACATTATTTCAATAGTCCCCCTTAACAAGAAGGGTATTCTACCGACAACAACAACAACTGGTGTGGCTTTACATAACATCATCGGAAGGAGGGAGGAGGAGGCATCATCGACATCTTTTGGAACATTGTCTGGTACATCTATAGATCATCATAAGTTTTGAACAACATCATCATCTACAACACAGAGCTGGAGCATCATCATCTGCAGCACAGAGCTGGAGCATCATCATCTGCGAACACCATCATTTGCAGCATGGAGCTGCAGCACCATCATATATAGCATGGAGCTGGAGCATCATCATATGGAACATGGAACTGCTGGAACATCATCATCATTTGCATCAACATAGAACTGCTGGAACATCATCATCATCATATTCAATACAAAGCTGAAGTATCAACATCAACATCTTCAGTATAAAAACTGATACATCAACAACAACGACAACATGAGGCTGGCTCATTAGCATAAAGATGGAATACCATCAACAACGAAAACACGAGGCTGGCTCATCAACATAAAGTTGGAATAACATCAACAACAACAACACGAGGTTGGCTCATCAACATAAAGCTAAAATAACATCAACAACGACAACAAGAGGCTGACTCATCAACATAAAGCTAGAATAACAACATCATCATCAACAACTCAAGGCTGGAGCAATATCATCTATAACAACAAAATGAGGCAGGTGTATCAACAACCAACATGATCCTTCTTGTTGGAATTATGGGATCGTGGACAACCCAGGTGATATTTTCCTTTCGAAATTATGGGATCATGGACAACACATATGCGGTACTCAGGCAATCCTTTCTTTCGGGATTACAGGATCAAGTCTTTATGGATCCACCAATACTGATCACAACTGACACATACGTACACACGACGACCATTCCTTTCAGAATTACGGGATCAAGTTCAACATGGATGATCAATCCTTTCGGAATTGCAGGATCACCAACCAACATTTTAGACGATCCTTCCTTTCGGAATTACATGATCAAGTCCATCAACCAACATCTTAGATGATCATTCCTTTCGAAATTACGGGATCAAGTCTAAGGATGTTCAATCCCAACTGAGCTACTTGCTGTGATCAAGATACCATAGTATCATCAATACTACTCCCCCTTTCGAGGGTAGTCCTTACGAACAACACCAAGCTTGTCCCCGAAGTGTTCAAACTTCACACGAGACAGAGGCTTAGTCAACACATCTGCAATATGCTCATCTGTGCTCACATATTGGAGCTTTATAGCTCCCTTCTGCACCATGTCATGAATGTAGAAATACCATATTTCTATGTGCTTCGTTTTATCATGGAATACAAAGCTCTCTATCATCTTCATGTAGCTTTGGTTATCACATAGAATCACGGTGGCATCCATCCACCATCCATCTCCTAATCGAATAGACTTGATAACAACTTTCGAAGCCATATGGCTTCACAATTGGTGGAACATGCTGCAATATATTCCACTTCTGCAGTGTTGAGAGCAACATTGGACTGCTTTCTTCTTATCCATGAGATCATGGCTGACCCTAGAGTAAAACATCCACTTGAAGTGCTCTTTCTTTCTCAGACACTTCCTTCCCAATCTGAATCTTTATAAACGTACAGTCTAAAGTCATGATCTCTAGTATAACTGAGACCATAGTCTATGTTGTTGCCTTTCACACACCTGGGGGTTAAGCGCAACATAAATATTCAAGTTGCTAGGTGTGTCACTGGGGGCAAGTCTTGAGTCAAGTACTGTAACTTGATCTTGACTCCTATGTTTAGGAAAAACTCCTAACGAAGCCAAGGGGGGTGGTCCCTAAGAAAGAGTTGTCTAAGGCTCTTTAAGTTTTAATCGTTATTGATGGAAGTAAGTTGTTTAGGAGTTTTTTGAAGTAAATTCTGATACAAGATTGTTTGCAAATTTAAGTAAATAATCAACAGCATAACATTAACACATAAAGTGGGAATATAATAATTACAGATCAGATCAGTGCCAATTGAGTCAAAGTGAAATAATGTTGTTGAAGTAAAATGTTTTGCAAATGTGTCTTGATTAGTTTTAATTATTAAGAGATGAGTTGAACTACGGGAAGGAAATTTTCGATATACTGGAAGTACTGAGAATGTGTTCGGAAGATGACTAAAATTGTTCCTCACTCATTAATGTGGGCTGAATCGGAGTCTCTAAGAAGGTGTCCAACACTACACCAACAAGGGTGTAGCCTGACTATATCTTGAGGTCACTACTTAGTTGTTCCCGCTTCCTTTGAAGAATTTTTCCACGATTATCAACTATTGTACGTCGGATTTTCGTAATGTTTCTAAGGGGAGTTGATTTTATTAATGAATTATTAGATTAATGTGAATAAATTCGAAAGTGTCGAAAACCACTTTTGATTTCCCATCGACCAGGCAAAGCCCGCAGAGGGAAAGACCATACACGAGTTGACAAGAAAATGTTTATTCCAATTTGATACAACAAATAAGTTTGTAAAATCAAAGGATTAATGACAAATTAGAACCACAACTATGTGTCACTTTCTGATCTTGCACCAATAATCGACAAAGCCTTTAGTTGGTGGCGAGAGCATACTTCATGGCAACGAGTTGGGTATGAAAGTAAGAATTATTCTAAGATGAAATTAAATAAAAACAACTAATCTATACAACTTTTCAAGAAGGCGGATTGTGTGCAAGTGTTGATTAGTAAAAATACAAACCATGAAAGACACTGTGAATCCCCCTAGGGGGGATGGAGTGTGGGCGTTGTGTAGCCCACTTGCTTTCTTTATTAATGAGTTTACAATATGATACAGAAAATGAATTATGATTTGCACTTTGATCCTTGAAAGGGATCGAAAGGCTTACAATGTCGTCGGAAGAGAAAAGGAAAGAAGAAAAGGGATGGAGGATGGAGTTTTTGATGTACCGAGTGACCGAAACTCGAAAATTGAGCAGCATGTCCTCCTTTTCTAAAAAATTGCTAAAAACCAGCGAGTTAAATGTGTTCGAATATCACAAATTAATCAAAACAAATGCATAATCTACACTACTCAAAATGCTCATAAAATTGTAGATTTTTTAGTGAAAATGACACTTTGAAAGATTGAAACGGATTTAGTTTAAGATAAAGTTTTAAAAGTGAATCTAGATATGATATATATATGCTTGAATAAAATCAGATTTTAGATACAAAATGATTTATCCAATTGTACTAAGCATCAAGTAACCGAAACCAAGAAGAAAGCTTGAATTTTAGAGAGAAGAAGACTGGAATTCTCAAGCCCGTGCTTAAAAGAAAGGAAGGAGAGAGGGATCTGCAAAAACATTGTATTAGAAACAACAAAATGGATGTTGTAAAGAGAAGTGGATGCAACCGAGCTCCAAGCCCCTTCACTCTGAGACAAATATGCAAAACTAGGCAATTTCTGAAAAGAACAAGGTTAACCCAGTCATTTCATTAATAAAAAAGGAGAGCACAAGTATAACCAACTATAGTTTTCCACTCCAACAAAATTCTGATAATAAAATGAACATAAGTAACTTGACAACAACCAATACTTATTTAAATTTAAGTGGATTTAAATACATCATTCGAAAGAAATAAATGATGAAATTCCATAGATTTCACCTCAAATTTTGACCAAATCACAAGCTCACGATGCAATCACAGACTAGTCTCCAAATCCTTCAATATTTATTAACAAAAGATCAACAACATAAGTACAAAGGGCAGAGGTTCAAAGCATCCTCTTGAAAGAGGAGCAAAACCTTGCTTTTATAGCAAAAACGAAGCTCAAACCTCAAGGGGGAAAATTTGCCAAGTGTGAGGTGGTTTTGGGGGTTGAGAAAAAGGTGGGAGGAGGTTTGAATTCGTGGGAGAGGAGGCTGCCACCTATCTTGAGGTATCCCACTTGGTTTGGGAAGCCTCCACCTCCTCTAACCACTTCATCCAAGTGGCAAAACACACCCTCCATGAGAGAATTCATCCCCCTTTTGTGGAAGTGAGTTGGAGCCCCTCCTTTGATGGTTGAAGATGCTCCTCTATGCTCATAAATGTCCCAGACAATATCCTCAACAAATTTGACACCTCAGAGACAAGTCCCAGATAAGCTGCCTTTGATTCAGGAATTGGATTTCTCCAATTTTCCCATTTATTTGACCCTCACAGTTTGGAGAGAAAATCAAAATTAATAATTGAAAATTACTAATTTGACTCTCAAAAGTGGTTTTAGGGGTTTAGTGGGGGCTATGGGTAAAAAAACGAGCATCCCCATGACCAAATTGGTTCCCTAGGCCCAATTTTATGACCTTTTGAACTTTTGCAATTAAAATACATCTTATCGAAGATTTTATTAAAAATATAAAAATTAAAAAATCCTATGAAAGACTTAGCACATGTCCACGAAACTTTAGGACTGTGACTAGCATGGTATAATACATAGACCCTAGGATTTAGTAACCTTTTAAGACAAAATCACCAATTTCACCATCCCGGCTTTGGAGGATTTTGAGTGAAAAACTTGAAAATTATATGTCGCTTAAAAAAGCGTCACATAATTGTCGAGGGAAAAAACACTCGAGGATGATGACCAAGTCCTAAGAAGGCCAAGCCTTTTACAAAAATAAACCATCATGTTATGCCATTTATTACAATTCCCCCGAGGGGGTGTGAACATGCGAAAACACGACCGCAACTGGCCTTGACGAAACCATGGAACTTCTTGAGCATTGAGTAAGAACAGGTGATTTGTTCTGATCCTTGGTGTCTCACTCGAACGATCCCCTAAGTGCAACTTAGTGGATAACATCTGGCTCCAACTGTGGGATGTGCACTCGAATGATCTTCAATCAAAGAGAGCGTGCAAGGACCCTAGAATATCCAGTTCCCGCAAGAAACTGATCCCCTAAGTGCAAATTAGTGGATAACATCTGGCTCCAACTGTGGGATGTGCACTCGAATGATCTTCAATCAAAGAGAGCGTGCGAGGACCCTAGAATATCCAGTTCCTGCAAGAAACTAAAGTGCATTAGTCCTATATACATGTAAATTAATGCCAAAATGAAATACAAGTTGCATCATAATATACAAAAACTATGGTACATAAATAATACACAACAATAAGCTATGATACAAAAAGAAATATGATACAAAGAAAAAGGTTTAGAAAAGTCCTGATAATGCCCCCTTGGGCATTAGATAGGATAGTTGAAGAACAATTTCAACTGTTGCCCATTCACTAGTAAGATCAACTTTTCTCCTTCCATAGCGTTGAGAAGAAATGAATTGGTGCCAACCACGTCGTAGATGATGAATGGCCCCATCTAGAGACTATCAAACTTCCCATGTTTGCCTGGATTTTCCCTTCATTTGTCTCATAATAAAACTGTATCTCCAATTTGAAAGGCCCTTGGTTTTGCAGACTTGTCAAATGTTCTTTTAACCTTCTCTTGGTTTCTAGCTGTCAAGGGAATTCCTTCGGATTTCATCTAATTCAATTAACTAATTGATTCTATTTGGCATGGAATCTTCTTCTAAGCCATATTCTTGAAGCATTTGATACGAAGGCAGTTGAATATAGATAGGCAAGGTGTAATATACCTAAATAAGTATATTACTATTCAATATTGATTAATTAACAATTAGGTTAAATGTCAAAGGTCACCTCTTTTTGTTGATGTATTTGTAACTTCAAAATGTATTCACTTGTATATTTCA
The DNA here is from genome assembly GCA_001517045.1 of Pseudotsuga menziesii. Taxonomy (NCBI): domain Eukaryota; kingdom Viridiplantae; phylum Streptophyta; class Pinopsida; order Pinales; family Pinaceae; genus Pseudotsuga; species Pseudotsuga menziesii. The sequence goes on from LPNX010771397.1 coordinate 174,476, forward strand.
TATTGTATTTCATTATACCCCGACGAAGATGTTTGTTCCTCCGATCGGGAGAGTTATTAATATAATTAAGTCATGTACAGTCATTGAGGTTAACCCTCCATTGTAAGTCAGGGTAATAGACCCCATGGTTGAGTCATATTAGGGTTATTAGACTCTCCTAGAGAAGTCGGCCTTGAAGGGAAGAAGTCAAGTGGAAATTAAGTATAAATAGAGAGTGAGCCTCTCTATTTGATACACACACTCACTCAACAATAGCGCACGAGTGAGAGAGGAGTAGCTCGCACAAGTGAGAGAGAGAACAAATATCAGAGATCATCTTTGTACTTTTGGGTTTTACTTTTGCTATTGGTGCTCATTCTATCTCTGAGGAAGTTGCTGTTAGAATAATCAACCCATAGTTTACCCACTTAGACATTAATTCATTTATTTTTGTCTTATTTGCCTAGTTCATGTGTCCCACCTTGTGCAAGTTGCTATTTGCCTATCCATAGAGGTCAAACTTGCCACATTTGACTCATGTAGCGCATGGGAGAGCTAAAGGAATCAATTCTGCTTTATTCATGGCCTCCTAGGCGCCCTTCTGCCTTTTCTGCTTTATTGCCTGCTTTTTCAGTGTTTTAAGGCAAAAAGGAAAAGCTAGACTAGGTGAGGTTGACTTGTTTTTTGTCCTACACATCCTCCTCTCTTTTCTCCATGCAAAAGCATGTATGAGCTGCCATTCCACCACTCTTTAGCTTGCCTATGCCTTTTTGCCAATTCGTGAGCTCCATGACAGATTTGGGATCAGCTTTTTACACCTATGGGGGATTTGCTTATTTTTGGTAAGCCTGCTTTATGCTAGATTTGGATGCCTCCTCATGCATTCGATTTGTTGATGTATTCTATTTATTCAGCAACCTATGTTATTACAGGGTTGGCTATTGTACACTCAGTTAATACAATTTAGTGTTACAACTCCATATTCAGTCTCTCTTGTTAGCAATTTTGCATGATCAATCGATAATTGTTGTGAGTAAAATTAATCTATTGCTGGCCTTAATTTCCACATGGTATCAGAGCCATTGTAGGTTGTTTCTCTCCTTCAAAAATTGTTTTGCAGGTTCGACATCAAAGACTGGGAGCCTTCTACTGACAGCCGGGACAGATTTTCTAGAGCTATGGATCAATCACAGAAAACTATCTTGACTCATTTCAATTTCTTTGAATGGAAAGTAGAGATGGAGATACTATTGAGAGAGAAAGGCCTCTACAGGGTGACTATGGCAACAGAAGCAGAGCCCAATGCAGCTGCAGAGAAGATAAAATGGCACAATAGGAGGGATGAGGCTTATGGCCTCCTGTGCCTGAGTATTTCCAGAGACCTCCTTTTCCATCTCGATGGATTGACATCACCGAATGAAGTATGGGAGAAGCTTGCTGGTCTTTTTGGAAAGACAGATGAGATGAGGGGACATCAAATCGAGAATGAGTTGATTTCTCTGAGTCCAACAAGCTTTGAATCCCTGCAGCTATATTTCTCCAAGTTCAAAGCACTAGTTTTGCAGCTGAAACAGTGTGGTATTGAAAAGAAAGATGATCAGCTTGTACTGGCCATCCTCTCGAAGCTGGGCCCTGATTATTCAGTGTTTGTTTCGACCTTTTATGCCACAAAACTGACAGCTCGAGCCTGGAAGATGCCTAGCCTTGCAGATTTCATGGAATCTCTCACACAAGAACAGGATAAGCTGGTGATGATGGGCACCATCAAACCATCCAAAGATCAAGCTTTGATTGCTGGAGATTCAAGGGTGGATTCAAAAAGCAAAAAGAAAGCTAAAAAGCCACCTGAGCAAAAGAGAGACAAGAAACAGTCTCCGGAGGATCAACAAGGTCTCAAGAAGAATAACCAGAAGAAGAAGAACAAAGGTGAAATGAACAAGTGCGCATACTGCAATAAGGGCAATCACATTGAAAGCTCTTGTATGAAAAAACAGATAGACATGCTGACCAATCTCCTGGAGAAGAATGGCATCTCCCTTCCAGAAATCTCAAAGAAGAGAGAAGGAGGATCAAGTTCCGATGACAGAGAGAGAGTTCATGCTCTAGTTGCTGGCACATCAAGCTCACCCAGTTTTATCATAGATTCTGGAGCTTCAAGACACATGGTTTCGACTAAGGAGGCCTTCTCCTCACTGGATATGTCGAAAGGACCATCTATTGTACTAGGAGATGACTCTCTCACTGAAAGTAAAGGAAAAGGAGGATAGATCTTGATCATGGTCAGTGCAGCAATGTGCTATATGTCCCTGGTCTCGCCTCCAACCTCCTGTCAGTGTACCAGATGACCCACACTGGGTCTCCTAAGAAGGTCATATTCTCCCCTGATGAAGTTGAGATCACAGAGATCTCAAGTGGTAGAGTCATTGCAAAAGGAGTTGCGAATCATGCTCAAAAGGTATACATGTTCTCACACTTCCTACCTTACTCAAACCCCTCTGCTCTTCTCATTCATGCTAATGAAGCCAGCAAGCTGTGGCATGAGAGATTTGGCCACCTTAACTACAAATATCTTTCTGATCTTAGTGAAAAAGAGATGGTCATAGGGTTGCCCAAGATAAAATTTTCCAAAGGAGTATGCCAAGGCTGTATCCTAGGAAAAAACTCAGAGCACAAATTTGAGAGAGCTAGTCATGAGAGAATCTCTGCACCCCTCGAGCTGATCCACAGTGATGTTGCTGGTCCATTCTCTCATATGTCCATGAGTCAGGCCAAGTATGCATTAACTTTCATTGATGACTTTTCCAGGTATTGCTGGGTTCACTTCCTGAAACACAAGTCTGATGTTTTTGGCCTATTCAAAGTCTTTAAGGCTTTGGTTGAAAACCAGTCTGGAAGGAAACTCAAGGCCCTCAGATCTGACAATGGTGGTGAGTATGTCAAGTCTGAGTTTATTAACTATTGTGCAGATGCAGGTATTTAGATGCAGCATTCTATCCTTTACACACCACAACAAAATGGTGTTGCTGAGAGGAAGAACAGATCACTGAAGGAGATGGCAACATGCATGATGGAGGCCACAAATTTGCCACCAAAGTACTGGGCCGAAGCTATCAACTGTGCAGCCTATATTCAGAATAGGGTGCCTCACAAACATCTTGATGGTATGACTCCCTTCAAAGCATGGAGTGGGCACAAGCCAGATGTGACCCATTTCAGGATTTTTGGCTCAAAGGCATGGGCTAGAATCCCGACAGAGAAGAGGAAGGCTTTGCAGCCCCAAAGCCAAGAGTGTCTTTTTGTTGGATACTCTGAAGATTCAAAAGGGTACAAGTTGATAAATTTGAGCACAAATAAATCCTTCATCGAAAGGTGTGTTCAGTTTGAAGAATAACCCCTTGCAGAAGTGGAAGTTGGTGAAGCCTCTTCACCACCTGAACCTCAAGAAGTAAGTAAAGAGTTTGTTGAACATGCTGATTCTGATTTGTCTGATGGAGATGAGTTTATTGCAGACCCTAACAGCCCCACAAGGCCAAAATGGGCAGCCAAGACACTACATGCAGCAGGTGAGCTAGCTGGGGATCCCAATGACCCAAGAAGGACTAGATCCCAATTTGAGAATGGTTTGTGCATGAAGGATCCTTTGTTTGCTGAAAAATGCTATTTGATGGTGGAGTCTGATTCTCAAACATATGAAGAAGCAGCAGGAGATCCAAGATGGAAAACAACCATGAAGGAGGAGTTCAGCTCACTCCAGAAGAGCAACACATGGGAGCTAGTGGATCTTCCCCCAGGGAGAAAACTAGTACAGTGTAAGTGGGTCTATAAGACCAAATTTGCTGCTGATGGTTCACCACTGAAGTACAAGGCCAGATTGGTAGCCAAAGGCTACTCACAGGTTCATGGCATAGATTACAATGAGACCTTTGCCCCAGTGGCAAAAATGGATTCCATCAGGCTAGCTCTAGCCATTGCAGCCTCAAGGCAATGGGAGGTACATTACATGGATGTAAAGTGTGCCTTCCTGAATGGAGATCTCACTGAGGAGATATATATGCAGCAGCCTTAAGGTTTTTCTACTAACCCTTCTCTTGTGTGCAGGTTGAGAAAGTCATTGTATGGGCTAAAGCAAGCCCCCAGGGCTTGGTATGTCAAGATTGATAGCTTCTTGCTATCACTGAATTTTGTTCGGTGCAAATAAGATCCAAATGTCTATTTGAAGTTAGTTAATGGTTCATTAATGATCATTGTGTTATATGTTGATGACCTCCTCATTACAGGAAGCTCACAGGCTGAGATTGCTTCCTTAAAATGAGCTATGAACCAAGCCTTCTCCATGACAAATTTGGGGCTCTTAAGTCAATTTTTGGGGCTTGAGATCTCTCAAACCAAAGCTGGAATCAAGGTGCACCAGTCCAAATATGCCTTGGACTTGCTGAACAAATTCAAAATGAAGGATTACAAAGCAACCAAAACTCCTTTCCTTTCAGGAGTGAAGCTGGAAGAAGCTGATTCTTCACCGATGGTAAACAATACACTGTATAGGCAATTGATTGGCTGTTTGTTGTATTTGACACATACTCAACCTGATCTTTGTTATGCAGTAAGTGTGGCTTGTAGATTCATGGATCAGCCTCAAGAGATCCATTGGAAAGCAGCCAAAATGATCATTAACTTTGTTCAGGGAACAAGGACACATGGGATCTTCTATAAAGCAAAATCTGATCTTGAGTTGATTGGATTTACTGACAGTGATTGGGCGGGTGATAGCACAGACAGAAAGTCCACATCAGGATATGTGTTCATTCTTGCAGAAGGGCCAATCAGCTGGTCAGGCAAGAAACAGAGTGCCATTGCACTCTCATCTACAGAAGCAGAGTATAGAGGAGTTGTTAATGCAGCAACTCAATGTTTATGGTTGCAGGGTTTACTTGGAGAGTGTGGTTTCGAACCTGAGTACTCAACTACCATCTACTATGATAACCAAAGTACCATTCGAATCTGCAAGGATCCAGTTCAGAAGCAGAGAACCAGACACATTGAGATCCATATGCACTACATCAGAGAACTTGTGCATGATGGCACCATTCACCTACTCTTCTGTTCATCTTCAGAACAAGTAGCTGACATCTTCACCAAAGCATTTTGTGAGAAGACCTTCAACAATCTCAAATCACTGCTAGGGATTGCTGATCATGCTGTGAAAACATGAGTGAAGACAAGATTCTACAATTTTGTTTTACAGTCCATGTTTAAGGGAGGATTTTCCCAAGTTGGTTTTGCCTCTTTCCTTGTTTAAATGGATTTGTAGTATGTAAAGGGTGACTAAGCCTTGTTGCTAGGCCCTATAATTTTCTGATATATTACTCATAAGTTAGGCTTAAGGGGGGGTGTTAGAATAATCAACCCATAGTTTACCCACTTAGACATTAATTCATTTATTTTTGTCTTATTTGCCTAGTTCATGTGTCCCACCTTGTGCAAGTTGCTATTTTCCTATCCATAGAGGTCAAACTTGTCACATTTGACTCATGCAGTGCATGGGAGAGCTAAAGGAATCAATTTTGCTTTATTCCTGGCCTCCTAGGCGCCCTTCTGCTTTTTCTGCTTTATTGCCTGTTTTTTCAGTGTTTTAAGGCAAAAAGAAAAAGCTAGACTAGGTGAGGTTGACTTGTTTTTTGTCCTACACATCCTCCTCTCTTTTCTCCATGCAAAAGCATGTATGAGCTGCCATTCCACCACTCTTTAGCTTGCCTATGCCTTTTTTCCAATTCGTGAGCTCCATGACAGATTTGGGATCAACTTTTTACACCTATGGGGGATTTGCTTATTTTTGGTAAGCTTGCTTTATGCTAGATTTGGATGCCTCCTCATGCATTCGATTTGTTGATGTATTCTATTTATTCAGCAACCTATGTTATTACAGGGTTGGCTATTGTACACTCAGTTAATACAATTTAGTGTTACAGCTCCATATTCAGTCTCTCTTGTTAGCAATTTTGCATGATCAATTGATAATTGTTGTGGTTAAAATTAATCTATTGCTGGCCTTAATTTCCACAGTTGCGGGGTTTTCTGCTTTATGGTTTCCTCGAGGAAAAATATTTGTGTCTCTTGTCTCTTGTGATTATTACTTTGCATGTTATTCTCTCAGATAAGATCCTAGATCATATTGATTACACGATAAAAATATAACATGGTATCAGAGCTAACCTGAGAAGAAGACATTGTGCAGCTGTAGAAGCTATGGTTTTTTAATTTTTGGGTTTCTTTCCACAGATCATCAATAAAAGGAGGCTAAGCTAACTCTCCTTTGAAGGGCACATCTTCCTATCGAAGAAGAATTTGATTTCGGGCATTTTCAGTTTTTGACCTATCACTGCTGCGGGAAATTAGGGCTTTTTACAGAAGTGGAATTTTTGAGTGAGCGTAGCATAGGATTGCTCTTCTCCTCAAAATCGAAATTTAGAGACCAAGATTGAAATTTTTGGTTGGGTAAAACGCCGGGAAAGTCAAACCATGATTTGACCTCGGACCAGAAAATCAGCACTGCAAAAGATCAGCTCCAGATCCAGTTCAGGCATCTCAAATTGGTAAGATCTAAATCTTTTGTATTTCCATTTGAGGTTCTCATTAAATATGTTTCATCACACCAAGCTTGATGAAAACCTTGAAGGAGTTGATAACTTCCAAGCATGGAAGTATATGATTTCACTTGTTCTTGAAGAAAATGAATTGGACACCTACATAAGTGGAGAGGTTCCAGTTCCAGAGGGAGATGAGGCTAAAGCCTTACATAAGAACTTGGTCAAGGCCAAAATGATTATTGCTGATTCTATCAAGGATCACCTTATACCACATGTGTCTTCCTTAAAGACACCTAAAGAGATGTTTGATTCATTAACCAAGCTATTTGAAGGGAAGAATATAAATTGGAAGATGACTTTACGAAATCAGTTAAAGAATGTAAAGATCTAGAATGTAGAGACCATACAGTCATACTTTACAAGGGTCTCTCAAATCAAAGAACAACTTGAAGTTGTGGAAGAAGAAGTAGAGAATGAAGAAATTGTAATGACCACCTTGAATGGGCTCCCTAGGTCACGGGACTCCTTCATTCAAGGGATTTGTGCTAGAAGAAAGTTAATCACTTTTAGTAGGTTGTGGGAGGAATGCTCACAAGAAGAGGCTCGAACAGTAGCTCAAGAAGAAAAGATGGGAAATGAAGATCAAGCTCTCATAGCACACACCAAGAAAATCAAAAGGGAGCACTATCATCTCAAGATGCTACACCAGAATCAGAAAGATAACCCTAGAAGATCTAGCAAAGATCTATCTAAATGTCAGATGCTATACATGTGATGAGAAAGGACACTTCGCCAGATATTGTCCCATAAATAGAGGTGGCTCCCACAAGAATAAGAACAACAAAAAAAGATATCATGCTCACACTGCAGAGGATGATGAACCTCCCAGGAAGAGAGTAAAAGAAGAAAGTGAAGATTCTTCAAGCGATGAAGAGTATGTTTTGATTTCTTCCATCACGAGAATTGTTACACATGGAAGTAATGATTGAATCATAGATAGTGGGGCTTCCAAGCACATGACAGGATTTAAAGAATCCTTTGTGAATCTATTCGAACATGTCACCCCACAAAGTGAAACTTGGGGATGACTATCAGTATCCTATAAAAGGAAGTGGAGAAGCTTTCTATAAGCTAGAATCTAGAAAATCTATGAAAATAAAGGATGTCTTGTTTTTACCAGGATTAAAGAAGAATCTTCTCTCCATATCTGCATTGGATGTAAAAGTTATGAGGGTTGTATTTGTAGATGGCCAAGTCCTTATGTGGCCAAAGGGAAAGACTATAAATGATGCAGTAGTGATTGGAGAGCAAGAGGGAGGCTTATACAAATTAAAGGGCCAACCAGAACAAGCTTTGGTCCATGACTCAGTGGAGCCAAGTGAACTTTGGCATAGAAGGCTTGCACATGTGCACTATAGGGCACTACCACTTGCAAGAAAAGCTGTTGAAGGTCTTTCAGAAATACACGCAAAGCATGAAGGCATTTGTAAATGATGTGCGAAGGGAAAGAACACAAAGAAGACATTTCCAAGTAGCAAGAGCAAGGCGCAAAAGGAATCTTGGAAATTATCCACTTTGATGTATGTGGTTCGATGTCATCTAGTTCATTAAGTGAGAATGTATATTATGTTTCTTTCATTGATGATTTTTCTAGGAAGACGTGGATATGTTTTTTGAAAAGCAAGGATGAAGTATTCAGTAAGTTCAAGGAATGTTGGCTGCTATGGGCAGACCCGGGTTAACTATAATCAACCAACAACACCCCTAGATCACTGGCCCTTTCGGCGACAGACCGCAACGAGGCCTGAAGTCTCACCCGAAGTGACTCTAATGGGTTGGCCAAGGACTCAAGCGTCTTGGACCAGGTTCTGTGGCAGTCCCACTAGTGGCTCGCAGCTCTCCTAGCTGTGAGGTCTCTTTCTGCGCGTCGCGCGATCTCCTGCTCGCATCACACGATCTCCTCGCCTCGCAGATCTTCTAGCCGTGAGATATTCCTTTATTCCTTCGCGCGATCCCTTTCTGCGGTGCGCACTTTCCCTAACTCGCGATATCTCCGACCTTATCGCATCGCCGCGCACGGTGCGACACGCAGTTCCTGCCCAACGCTAAGTCCTTAACCTGCGGTATCGCGCACCGCAGCTCCTCTGCCGGTGCGGTATCACCTCTCTGTGATATCCTACCTCCGCGGTTTAGCGCACTTAGCGTTGCTCGTGTCGACGTGCGAGACTTAACATACAAGGCTATTCGATACTGCAATAGAGACTGTTTTACGCAAAGCATAAATGAACCATATACAGCATGCCAAAGACTTTAACTTATGTTTACCCTTCTATATTGCTGTGAACTGATTAATACATTCATTCATTAAACTGTAAACAAAGTCCATGAACTGACTGAGAAATGCATAAGTAAACATAACACATAAACCAATTGCATAACACTTGATTTTAACGTGGTTCACCTCCAGGATGGAAGTTACGTCCACAGAGCTGTGTTTTTATTATAGCTCAGGGGAAGGTAAAACACAGTTCTGCTGCACCGCATATGCAGCTTAAGATCTTCTCTCTTAGATCTCTTTTCTCCTCTATATTTCCCTCCTACAATATACTCTTCCCTCTCTGTCGATCCCTGCGGATCGTTACATGCATATTCTATAAGCCAGCTACTGGTTACCGTAAGATTGCTACCGCTAATAACAGAACCAGAGCTAGGCTTTTACAACAGTCTAATAATCTGCAAAACACTACTAACAACTGAATGAACCAATGTCACATCCCCAGTTTCGACCCCGTTTGCATGATGTATATGATGTAAATAATCATGGTGAGGAGCTAAAGGCAAAGGCCCCACCATCGATTTTGTTGTGTATGTTTCGGCAATAGAGGTAATTGCCGATGGTATGTCGTGCTATCCGACACATTATAATTCAGCATCATGTAAACCCGCACATCAATTAAAATAAACCACAACCAGCTACGGCAGTGCAACGTTGAATGAAAAGGGCATGGTTCCAAAGGATAAGGGGTGGGGGGGGAATGTCAAACCTTGGTTATGGGGGAAAAACCCATGTTTTATTACCTTGTTGATTTGCCACCTTTTTGTCTCATCCAACCTTGTCAACCTCTTTAATGCTCAGCTGGTGGTTGAGGAGTTATGGCTGAGGGCATTTATTGCTGAAGTGGTGGTGGTTGTGGGAGGCTGTCAGCCTTACCCAATTGCCCACTCCACCCACGTTGCCCATTCTTCACCCTCACGCACTCTTCCTTGGTCAATTCACTCTCACCACGATTTTGGGTCTGTTGGCTCCTCACGCACAGGTTTTGGGGGTGTTTTTGGTCTCACGCAGGTTTTCTTCCTCTCCCCCACGAGTTGCTGAAGCACCCACGCACTGTGATTCACGTCCTTGCTGATGTTTTGTTCATCCACGGGCAAAATCGAAGTTGCTTTCTCCTCACGCAGGGCCTCTACCGCTGGAATCCTCACGCAGAAAATCGGGTATGTCTTTCCCGTGCATTTTTCTGTTGGGTGCGAGTCTTTCCTCACGCACAAGATGTTTGGGTCGTTTTTCCCATGCCGTGAGCCATGCTCGCTGTTGGTGTTTGGGGCTGTTGTCTTCTGCATGAGTTTTGTCGGCTGTGGATTCCAATTTCGTTTTGGACCACTGTGGATTGCTAATTCATGGGTTGAATTTTCCTGGTCTGTCCACGCTGGGAGTTGTTCTTCTCCTTTGTTGGGACTGTGTGTGCTGTTGGTTGAATTTCCCTGTTTTGGGACTGTGGACTGTTGTTATCCTTCATGGTGTGTTGTGGCTGCTGATATACCCTGGTTTGGGTGCTGTTGTTGAGTTGTTTTGGCCACGTTAGGGCCAAAACCTACTCTGAGTTGCCTTATAGGCTGGGGCTGTGTCTCACCTTTTGTTTGGGACTGTCATCGGTCATTTTGCTTCTTCACAGGGTTGTGAAGGGAATTGTTTTGCTGTTGGTATGCAGTGTTAGTCCCTTGGACTGTGCTGGCTTGGCTTGTTTGTTGACAGCCTGTGAACCCAGCTGTGATTGGTTTGCTGTTTATGTCCCCTTGGCTATGTATAAGCCTGCAATTGACCCTTATTCCGGAGGAATCATGCCCAGCTTGGGGGTGGCAGTGTTGCTGAGAGACTGATGAGCAAGCTGGCCTATGGTTGGGTGGAACGTTGCAGCGACGTAGCTGGTTGCGGGTGAACTCTTCATCAAAGATAAGTACTGCTGTTTACTTCAGCTCTGTAATTTATACTGATGTTAAATGCTGGAAATGTGTTGTGTTGCTTCCGCTGTAGGATTGAATATAACTGCATCTGTATATGCTTAATTCCAGCATTGATTTCATTTGATTATGTTTTTGGGGCCATTTGCCCGGTTGTGTTGATGTGCTCGTCGCGTCCTCTTCGCCGGCTGAGGGACGGGGACGTGACAACCAACTAACTAACCAACAAAATGACTAGCTAACTCTCTAATCCGCCAACCCTTTACAATACAAAATATATCCCTTTATAGGCAGCCCGAAGGTCTTGCCATTACAACACTGTGGGCCTGTCCCAACAGTAACCCAAACCCTAACTAGTGACAGTCGGCCATATCTGTACTTGAGGTAGCCGCTTTCCGTCAAACCATAGCTCTCTGCAGTCTTCTATGCTTCCCGGCACTGATCATGGGTACTATGCACCGCTTCGCTTTTCTGTCCTTCGCCTTCAATGCTTCAGCCTCGTTGCTCCTTTTTCTTTATGAGGGTCGCTAAGCCCTCCCGTCTTTCGCCGCTGCCTTCAATGCAGTGGTTGAGCTCTCTCTTCTCGGCCGCTTAGGTACCGTTGCCTTTCTTGACTTTTCTATCTTAAAAGTCATGGTTTCCGGCTCTGCTCTCCAGCTGGAAACGTGCTACGGTGTCGTAGCTCTGTCTTAACTTCTTTCCGCCAAAACTAGCAGCTTCTTCTGTAGCTGCGGGACCTTGCTCCAACAAGGAATTCAAAGCCTTGATCGAGAACCACACAGAGAAGAAAATCAATACCTTTCGATCAGACAATGGCAGAGAATTCACATCAGATGAATTCAAGGAATTATGTAGAGAGTCGGGGATTAAGAGGGAGTTGACCACTCCATATAATCCACAATGGAATGGAGTTGCAGAAAGGAAGAATAGAACGATTATGGAAGCTGCAAAGGAAATGCTTCATGATCAGGATATTCTTATGCATCTATGGGTAGAAGTTGCTAGGAAAGCTGTGTATGTACATAATCGTACTCCACATAGAGTACTTAATAATACGACACCAGAAGAAGTCTTGTTTGGCAAGAAACTAGAAGTCAACCATCTCAGAATATTTGGCTTCCTGGTGTACATATACATTCTGAAAGAAAATAGGAAGAAGTTAGACCTTTTAGGAAAGAAGGGTATATTTGTGGGATATAGTGAAAGCTCGAAGGCTTATAGTATATATTTCCCAGTATTCAAGAAGATTGACATCAACAAGGACATGACATTTGACGAAGACTCAGATTACAACAAATCCAGAAAAAGAACTGTTGAAGACCTTGAAGAAACAAAAGTACCCAGGATCCGAGATACAACAATGAATGAAGCAACTCCAGAAGAAGATCGAGAAATGGAAGAACCTCAGGAACCTGTAGATCCACCCTATGAGAAGAATTCTTACAAGAGGAAACCAACATGGGTACGAGAATCTATCCTAGGTGCAGAAAGATATGGCGCTCCAGAAGGAATACACAGAGAAAGGAAGAGACCTAGGCCATACTCCAGTTATGTAGCCCTGTTGTGTGACACGATCGATATAGAACCTTCCAACTATGAAGAAGCGGTGGAAAAGAAAGAATGGAAGGATGCTATAATCAAGGAGTACTAGTCGATCATGAAGAATGATGTTTGGGATGTGGTCCCAAGACTAGAAGGGAAGTCTATTGTGACTTCCAAGTGGATCTACAAGATCAAGCATGTTGCAGATGGAAGCATAGATAAATATAAAGTGAGATTTGTGGAACATGGCTTCTCCCAGAAGGAAGGGATAGATTATGAAGAAACTTTTGCACCTATGACCAGATACACTTCCATCAGATCGGTACTTTCTCTGGCTGCAGTGATGAAATGGAAGATACACCAGATGGATGTCAATACCACGTTCTTGAATGGTGTAGTGGCAGAGGAAGTGTACGTGGAGAAACCACTCGGATTTAAGACACATGATAGTGAGACTCATGTGTGCAAATTGAAGAAGTCCTTGTACAACTTGAAATAGGCACCCAGGACATGGTACAACAAGATTGACAACTCCTTGACTAGTTTGGGATTTTCCAAGAGTAAAGCAGATTCCAACCTTTACTACAAGGTTGAGGAAGGGAACCCAGTGATACTCCTACTGTATGTAGATGACCTGGTTGTGACAGGTGAGGATGGGTTGATTGATGACACGAAGATGAAGCTTGTTGCTGAGTTCGAGATGAAGGAATTGAAATGGAAGATACACCAGATGGATGTCAATACCACGTTCTTGAATGGCGTAGTGGAAGAGGAAGTGTACGTGGAGAAACCACTCGGATTTGAGACACATGATAGGGAGACTCAAGTGTGCAAATTGAAGAAGTCCTTGTACAATTTGAAATAGGCACCCAGGACGTGGTACGACAAGATTGACAACTTCCTGACTAGTTTGGGATTTTCCAAGAGTAAAGCAGATTCCAACCTTTACTACAAGGTTGAGGAAGGAAACCCAGTGATACTCCTACTGTATGTAGATGACCTGGTTGTGACAGGTGAGGATGGGTTGATTGATGACACGAAGAGGAAGCTTTTTGCTGAGTTCGAGATGAAGGAATTGGGGATGATGCACTACTTTCTAGGCATGGAGGTGTGGCAGAGTGCAGATGGAATCTCCCTTGGACAAGGGAAGTATACAGTGGAGATCGTGAAGACGTTCGGGATGATAGACTGCAAGGCCATGGCCACACCTATGGCATCGAACCTGAAGCTATTGAGTGATGCTTCATCAGAGTCTGTTGATGCCACGATGTATCATCACATGATTGGATCCTTGATGTACCTGACGAATACGGGACTAGATATTTGCTTTGCTGTGAACACATTGAGCCAGTGCTTGACGGATCCGAGACATGTTGACCTGATTGCTGCAAAGCATATTCTGAGGTACCTGAAGGGTACAGTTGATTATGGGCTCAAGTATGAGGTGAATCAGAAGATTAACCTGGAAGGTTATGCGGATTCGGATTGGGTAAGCAATGCCATTGATAGGAAGAGCACTTTGGGGTGCTGCTTCAGTATGGGATCAGGTGTGATATCTTTGTTTAGCAGGAAGCAGTCCTGCGTGGCAATGAGTACAGCTGAAGCAAAGTATGTCGCATATTGTTCGGCTAGTTGTGAGGTAATGTGGTTGAGGAAGCTACTGTCTGATTTGCTTGATCTCTAGTTGGATGCTACTTGTATATATTGCGACAACCAAATTTGTGTGAAGTTGTTGGAGAACCCAGTGTTCCATGACAAGTCGAAGCATATTGAGATCAAATATCACTATATCAAGGATATGGTGCATAGAGGAGCAGTGAAGCTCCAGTATGTTGTGACGGATGAGCATATAGCTGATGTATTGACCAAGCCGTTATCCAGAGTGAAGTTTGAGTACTTCAGATAGAAGCTTGGTGTTCTTCATATTGAGGTTCCCTCCAAGGGCAAGTGATGAGTATGGAAGACACAGATACACATGATCATTTCCAACATGGTGGCAGGATGGGCCTCCCATGTGCTTTGATGTAAGTGTTGAGAAGCCTTTCTGACATGGTGGCAGGATGGGCCTCCCATGGTCGTTGATGTAATCGTTGTGTTATGTGTATCTGGGCTGTGCTCCGTGTGACAATGAGATGATCTGAAGATGATGAGGTAATAGTAGGGAACACAAGTGTTGCAAGGCATGTAATCAGTCTTGGGATGCTCCTTTAGGTTTTGCAGTGGCATATAACCAGTCTTGGGAGATCTTGCAAGTTTTTCAAGAGGCATATAATAAGTTTTGATATGTACCTACTTGATGGTTTGCTCATAGAGATGATGAAGGCCTGGCAGAGGACTAGGCTTACATTCAACATGAAAAAGGGCTGACACTGTACATGAAGACCTGACAGAGGGCTAGGCCTACATCCAACATTAAAAAGGGCTGGCACTGTAGATGAAGACCTACATGGAGGCTAGGCCTACATCCAACATGAAAAAGGCCTGGCACTGTAGATGAAGACCTACATGGAGGCTAGGCCTAGATCCATCATGAAAAATGGTTGGCTCTGTAGAACTTCCTATGACGAGTAGATTTGAGAGATAGCAGCAACAGTGATGATGATGATCCAGCGTTGATGATGATCCAACTTTGATGATGATCCAGTGATGAAGACTTGTGCTGATGAACTGTGTCAAGAGAATACCTTCCTAGTTAAGAGGGAGTGTTGATGTATTTGTAACTTCAGAATGTATTCACTTGTATATTTCATATTGTATTTCATTGTACCCCGACGAAAATGTTTGTTCCTCCGATCGGGAGAGTCATTAATATAATAAGTCATGTAAAGTCATTGAGGTTAACCCTCCATTGTAAGTTGGGGCAATAGAACCCACAATTGATTCATATTAGGGTTATTAGACTCTCATAGAGAAGTCGACCCTGTAGGGAAGAAGTCAAGTGGAAATTAAGTATAAATAGAGTGATATTCTCTATTTGATACACACACTCACTCAATAATAGCGCATAAGTGAGAGAGGAGTAGCTCGCGCAAGTGAGAGAGAGAACAATTGTCGGAGATCATCTTTTTACTTTTGGGTTTTACTTTTGCTATTGGTGCTCATTCCATCTCTGAGGAAGTTGCGGGGTTTTCTCTTTTATGGTTTCCCCGAGAAAAAAATCTTTGTGTCTCTTGTCTCTTGTGATTATTGTTGTGCATGTTATTGTCTCAGATAAGATACTATATCATATTGATTGAACGATAAAAATATAACACTTTTTCAAGGTCTGACCATTCATAGGTTAGCTTCCATATATAATGTAAGCCCGTCAATGTAATAAATCATCAATTCAATAATAAATAAATATATATTATCAAATATGATAATAATGTAAGGATGATCCCTTACAAGTGGTATCATAGCTTAGGCTCCGCTCTGCTCAAAAATCTTCTTGGCCATTCTCCTCATCACTACATGTCCATTTTGCTCTTGCTCTTCCATTCGATCCCCATGCATTCACTCTCACGTTCCATTCCCCATTCTTCTGCTCCGTTCCAGCGTTCCAATGTTCCCACATTCCCACTTGCTTTCCCCCATACCCACACGTTGCACTCTCCTCTCCCTTCTCTCCCCAACCCCCCTGTCTGCCCTCCACATTACCAACTCCTCCATTACTCCATGCTCACCCATGCTCCAAGCTCCACTGCACCATCAAGTCGAAGCTCCACTACTCTGCTCCTTTCCCCCATACCCGTGCATTGCACTCTCCTCTCCCTTCTCTCCCCTACTACAGCTGCCCATTCTCCTCCACCTACGCGTCCTCCTCTACGCCTCAACTCCCTCCCATACCTGAGTCATTCGTGCGAACACTTCCCACGCTTCCATCTCTTCTGCGATACCCACACGCTGCCTGCCCTCCACGCTTCCTGCCCACATGCTACGCTGCCTCTTTCCTGCCCATCTCTTTTGCGCTGCACACATGCTCGCTGCATCTCTTCGCAGCTACCCGCCTGTGTTCCAATCCCTGCACGCGCACTCTCATTTCCATTCCAATGCTCAACGCGCTTTTTTTCTCCCTCTTCCTTCGTGCCTCCCCTTCACCTTCGCCTGCCACTCCACTCCTGTGGCGCTCTACTCCACGTAAACCCTATTTGTTAGAAAAACAAATTTTATATAATAATATACCATTTATTATATTAATAATTGTTTTTTGTAATTTAAATTATAATATTATAATTATTATAATAATATTTTAATAAAAAAAACTATATATTAAAACATATATATAGTTTATAAGAAGAATAGTAATAATAATAATATTAATTAATTAATTAATATTTATTATTATAAAAAAAAAATTGAAGACTGTCTAAGACAAAATGGTCTTCAATAAAGGTGTTTATGGGTTTTTCAAACGAGATAAACCATCGCAAGAAGTTAAAAATGATTATAAATTGGAGATTAAAGAAATAAAACACACAGAGCTTGAAACAAAAATATCGAATATCGACGTAGTGACGCAAGTTCTGCATGAAGATATAAAAGACTTAGTTGAAGAATTGAAAATGTTGCTAATACAATGGCTAGAAGAAGAACCTAACAAGCATGAAGACAATGAAAAACCAGAAACACGCCAGTCTTACCCCTCAAGTCAGTTGAAGGAGGAAGATGCCGTGACATCTCACTTTTCAAGTGAGGGAATGCAAGCTGCTATGGCACCCACGATAGAAGAAGATGTAACCAAGGAAGAAGCTATTGAGACTTTCGAGTGCTCAGGTCGAATAGAGCTAGCGTCTACATTAGCACTCATGTCAGAAGAAGGGATTCCTATCATAAAGGAACAAGTTAGGTCGACTCCTAAGTTCTCAGGTCAAGCAGAGATGGGGTCTGCATCGACACTCATGACCAAAGAAAGGACTACGACCATAAAAGAAGAAGATGTTACGAATTCCGAGTTCTTAGGTCAAGAAGTGTTGAGATCTACACCCTTGACAAGAGAAGTAATTGTGACTCTTGAGTTACCAAGTAAAGAGGAACAAGGGACTATTGCGACTCCTACATATTTAAGGAGGGATGAATATAAAATCACTTATACCCCCAGGAAGGAAAGGACACCAAAAGAAGTTGTTGCGACTTTCTATTGCTCAGGTCTAATAGAGATGATGCCTGCATCAGCACTCACGTTAGAAGAAAACATTCCTATCATAACAGAACAAGCTATGTCGACCCCAAATTTCTCAAGTCAAGTAGAGTCGGGGTCTGCATCGACACTCATGAAAAAAGAAGTGTTGGGATCTACA
Organism: Pseudotsuga menziesii; assembly: GCA_001517045.1. Lineage (NCBI taxonomy): Eukaryota > Viridiplantae > Streptophyta > Pinopsida > Pinales > Pinaceae > Pseudotsuga > Pseudotsuga menziesii. The sequence goes on from LPNX010771397.1 coordinate 192,099, forward strand.
CCATCGACAGAAGAAGTAACTATGACTCTCGAGTTACTAAGTCAAGAGGAATAAGGGACTACTGCGACTCCTACATATTCAAGTAGGGATGAATATAAAATCGCTTTCCGGTCGTTATCACCTTCATGCTCCTGCGCTTGCCTTTCCTTCGCTATGCACCTCTCCATTCTGTCTGTGCTGGTCCTTTGCGTCCTTCACGATTTCCTTTCTTTTTGTCGCGCGTGCGGCTCACCTTCTTTGCTTGCGCGCGAACTTCTTCCTTGTGCTTCTTTCTCAGAGAACATTCAGACAAAGAAAACCCAGAAACACACCAGTCTTACCCCTCAAGTCAGTTGAAGGAGGAAGATGATGTGACATCTCACTTTTCAAGCAAGGAAATGCAAGTGTCACACGCCCCAATTTGCAAAAACAATTTTATATTATTTGAGGAACATTGTGTTAAATTTTATGCTAAGTTGTAATTGATGACCTAGTGGTGTCAAGAATATTTAATGTAAATTCATAATATTTTATTTATAAATAAATAAATGAGGAGACAACAGCTTAAGAGAGCTGTTAAAAGAGTGTTTACTGATCAAATTGGCGGAGGAGACTAGGTGGAGAGCAAACTGACATGTGGCAGCATCCTCAAACCACTTCCAACTGTTGCAGGTGGCAAATTCTCTATATTTGTGGTCATGATTCCCCAAGAAAGTGGAATCAGAGCAGGTGGTTCATTTAATGAAACTGACCCAGAAAACCTAGGCATCTCTATAAAATTTCCCATTGAAGAGAGCTGAGGCTGCTCATTCTAGAGAAGTGATCATTCAGGGTGAATGAATTTACTCAAGAGAAATTTAATGGAGGGGAGTCTAGAATGTGTTTGAGGGGATAACTGCTGAGATTGATCTAGTTGTAGCTTTTAAGCTGAAGATCATACTGCTGAGAGCAGATTGTTATTACTGAGGTAATTGAACCAGTCAGGTAACAGAGGTTTTACAGTTGCATTCTCCACCCAGTTCTCAGCCAAGAAGACCACGAATAGGCTCAAGGCTCCTGAGGAAGCATTGTTTGAGCGCTCTCCAGGAGATTGGTAGGGAGGAACAACCTCCTTAAGCTGTTGTTGTTTTGTCCTCAATAGGTTCTATTTTGTTTTTACTGTCTTCAGTTAAATAATTCGTAGTTTATCTATTACAGGCATTGTTAAGTGTTTAGGGTTTATGAATGAAAAATAACTGTGTGATGTTAAGTTCAATAAAATTTATAGATTATTTATAGAAATGGAAATGATCATGTAAATAGTGAAATAGATAGAAATAAATTCCAAGCTGTGTTTTTCCACACCTGTATTCAGGTCGTACTCTAGCACAGTTAGATTGTTTTAAGTAAATGAAATAATTCTTTTATTAGAATGAAAATAATAGATATGATTCCTGTATCTGTATGTAAATAGAAATAGATTTTATATCAATGTTTATGAATACAATGAAAAAACAGTGTTATGTTTTGCTTACATTTATTGTTTTACTTAAACTAACTAAATGAAAACACAGGTATAAGAAATAGTAAATACACTACTACTACAGTATTGGTATACTGATAGGAAATAAAAATATTATAGTAAAATAAATAACTGATATTTGAGAAAGCATATAAAAAGATAATAACAAAACAGTTTTTAAATATTAACTTAATAAAACCAGATTAATGATTCTTTTATAATCCTTTCATATTTACAATAATTACTGAGAGTCGAGATTATTCTAGTTTTTAAGTATGTTGCACTAGAAATCTAAGTATTATTTTATTAACTAAAAACTAATAGTAAAACTGTTAGAGTATCTTCATTTCCTACAGAGTTAACATCATAAGTACAACTGTAAATCATATTATCTTCCATTATCTTCTAAAACAGAGCTCAAAATAATGTATAATTTACAAAGTAGTAATGAATAAAATATACAGGGAAATAATGAACAAATTACACTAGTAATTATAAATCATGTACAATATAAATCTCAAATCCAGGTAGGCTTTTAGCCTGCAAGAATGCAAGGGTTGAAACCCTTTTTATTTTAATAAAACCAATTACACAAAAGTACTTGCATTTAAACTATAACTAATTTACATTATTGACCGTGAAAGTAAAAATCTCACAAACTTTACCAATTAGACTGTTTCACAGTCCTTTCTTTCCTTAAACTAAATATACAAAAATATTTTATATTAAGAGTAATTTCATTACTGACAGGTTAGGGAAAACCCCATTTTTCACAGTTTTCCATCTTCTTGGAATTCGAAGAGAAAAACCGAAGCAAACGAAAGAGAAATCATATAACTTTAAACACAGAGGAGTTTTATAAATCTAACACAGTATTACATCTGTAGGACGTAAGGCTGAACATTTTTCACCAAATACAACACTTACATCACAACTTTAAAAGCTTGTGTAACCCAGCAATGTATCGACAGGGTTTAGAAACAAAAACAGGGTTTATAAACAACACATTAAATATCATAACTAGCAGAGAGTTCGCAGCTAGGCTTCCAACCACAGGAACCTTCAACCAACCCATTTTTCAAGCAAGGAAAACCCATGACAAGACCGGGGCTTATCGGTTTGAAAGCCCACAAAGTAACTGAAGGACGAGCCTGTTTCCATCCAAGTTTGGAGCTGTGAGCGTAGTCTGCAGTTTAAACCAAACATTAGTTAAAAACTAATAGTAATAATTTTTAAACCCTAGCTTAATTAATTCATGGGCAAAAATGATTTCGAATAAAATAGTAGAGTATACCTGTGCTGTAAACGAGAAGAGTTCGAAACCAGGAAGTTACGGCCACCTATCTCGTCTGCACCAACCAAGAGAAACTTCAATTCAACCCTGCGACGGAGGCAGTAAGGTTACAACACTCAGACTCCACGATGCCAAGGTAAGGAACAAGCAGGGACAGAGTTAAAACCATGTACAAGCTTCGAGCCAAGCAAGTAAGTAAAGACCACTCACACAATAAATTTTACTCCCAAGAGAAATCAAGACTACAAGTCTTGGTATCAAAGCCACTCAACAACGAATATAGACTACGGAGCTAGCAAGCAGAGAAGGAGCAGGCCTCTCATGGCCGCAAAGAACCTCTCAGTGCAGCCGAAAAACATGCAAACCCTCGAAGCCAAATGCCATGGAGTAGGGTTTTATTTCTTTATAAGTCACCAATGCATGGAGGAGAATAGACCACGTGCCTTCCAAATTTGTTAACCAAGCGTGGGTCGTTTTCAATAGTTAATACTGCACATCGAAAATGATTTATATTATTGCCAATTATTTCAATGCATGCCATTGACTATAGTAGAAAGGTGCATAACCTTTGCCATTAATACAATCACAAAGAGTTGACCATGGTATAAAAGTGCTTATCTTTAGCTAGTAATAAAATTAACAATATCGACTATATTATAACATTCATATGATTTCTCATAATGTCATTTTGGCCATCGATCTTATGGATAGTTTATATGATTGCTTACTTGTCAATCATGTTATTGTTTATGCTTTGCTTTAGAACTAGTATAATATAGGAACAATACTTGTAATGTTTCTACTTTTAGTTCGACCTTATGATATTAGTTTTTAGATAGTGAAACTATCTTATGTTACACAGTGTTTTGCTATAGCCTATTATTATAAACCATAACTCAGTATAGTATGGTAACATTACAATAGCAATTGCATTATGGTTGCAAACCAAATACCATGTACACAGCTTGTCCACTAGCTCTGTAAGAAGATAATTACATTTGTAAACAAATCAACATGTTGGTATTGTTCATGACTAGTAAGAGATAATTAGAATAGGGATATGTTGTAAATACAATATATTTCATAAACCAATAGCTCTAAACTTTTCACATAAAACTCAAGGCCGATAAATGAAGGAGTCTTCACAGAAACTGAATACAAACCTCAATGCAAGAGTTTCTCTTAACAAAACTATCAACTCATGGTAAAATTTATCTTGAAAAATATAGGATTATGTCCATACATAAAGAGTAATGCACTTGAGTTTTTAAACATGACAATAGCAGTAAGATCATAATACAATAGAAATATTTTATGAAAGGATCTTGAGCTCTATGCTCACTGCAAGAATCTATAACTGACTAAGTACTACAATCTTCACGACAGAAAGAAAACTTGAAGTAACTCAATCTTGTAAACAACATTAAATATGATAAGGATAAAAGTCATTATGGCTAAATTGGAGATATTGTTGTAGATCCAAAGACAATGAAGGAATTTACTTTAACTCATTGGAATATTGCATTTAAAAATCAAGTTATATACTAGCATCTTATCATGCTTAAGAAGTACATCTCGACTTAGTTCAAAATAAACTTCTACTTGATCAAACGCTTACCTGCTGAACCTGTAAGAACCAACAACCCATTGAGTTAGCAGAATGCTAAGTAAGCCCTGATTTCAAACATGGTTTCTCACCTACTTGACAAAAAGTAAATCATCAATACAACTAGCAGCAACTAAAAGCAAGTCATTTTTATATAACTTGTAAAAATTAAAGTTGTATTAGTTTTTCTGTATTTGAAACTAATCATTGAAAATTGTTAAACTGTTTCATTTTCCGCTAATCGCTAGAAGTTACTAAACTGCGATTTCAAACATTTTATGTCACTATAAAAATTTTAAATTTTTGTGAAATTTTGGGGTTATGACAACAAGCTACTGTGGCACCCACGATAGAAGAAGATGGAATCAAGGAAGAAGTTGTTGAAAATTCTTCCTTGTGCTTCTTTCCCAGGCCAACATGCCTCCAACACTCACATGTGGCTCGTCCCAAGCCATGAGTAATGGATATACGAGGAGGCGCACTCTGCGCAAAATCCTTTGCAAATATTTTTTTTCTTGCGCACCTTTTCTTGTCTCTTGGCTTTCACACTTTGTTCCTTGTGATTTTGTTTTTGGTGGTGTTTCCTGTACCACGGATTCTTCCCATACTTAGAAGATTTGTTAGATTACAACACTCATACAATTTTTTCCTCGGCACCATCAGAAGACTGTTAATGGTGAGTTCCAATTCTGAAATTCATCAGGGTTGTCAGTGTCCCTTCCGACACAGTAATCCAACTCTTATTATCATTCTCAAGCTCCTGGGGTTTTCCGTGTGCTTGCTACAACTTGTCTTGTTGTTGTTCTTCCTCGATATCGTCAGAGGTGAATGATTTGCCAAACTTTGATGAATTTCACCTGAGCATCACGGTTTGCAAGCCATATCTGGCCATGTAGCCCTTCCCTTGTCCCTCGACAGATGGAGACCTCGCCTGGACTATTGGAACTTGAGCCTGCTCGCTAGCCTTCCAGACTTTGTCAAATGCTGCAAGGAATCTGGTCCCTACCTTGCAGACTTTGTCAAATGTGGCAAGGACTTTGGTCCCTATCCTGCAGACTTCGTCAAATGGGGCAAGAACTCTGGTCCCTACCGGAGTTCTTTCAGGTGCGGTATTCAGGGTTTCTAACCTACTAAAAATTAAATAGCCAAGGATGACTTTGCCAGAGACTTCTAGCTGGGTCAAAATAAATTGTAGACTATTACCACCTTGCTTATTCCCATCTTTGGAGATACCCGACACACTGAAGGCTGCAACAACTGCTTTAGCCCACAGGGATGCTCGCCATGACACACCCCAACCCATCTATAACTGGTGCTCAAGCAACATGACCAAGTGATGCCTGTAACTAGTGCTCAAGCAGCATGGCCAAGTGATGTTTGCTCTAGGCACGCCCTTATTTTATAAGAGGAGCATCGGGTCACATGCCATGTAGGCTTATGCAGGTGCAGCATTAGGACAAGACCTTCGTCTGGAGTACCAATTTGGCCTCTCAGATTTGCTATGATTAACGATGCCGTTATTCTCCCGTACTAACAACCGTGGTCGAGTATTGACATAATGGCCGGTCACCGTCACAGAGTTTCCCACACTTGATCCACCTAGGGCGATGTCTTGTCACGAGTGCCAAATCTTTGTTGAATCCTCCTGCATTTAACGGTCCGTCAGTGTTTGCCAGCTGTCTGAGACCTCCCGCCCTTTGTCTCTTAGCCGGTTTGTTGGCGGGGTTATAGCGCACCATTCTTTCCGTGCAACTTCCTCTTTTCGCGCAATTTGTGTTGGGGATACCTATCCCTCGCTGCTTTCCTCCCTTAACACACACACACACACACACACACACACACACATTTTTCCGTGCACTTCGACCTTATTTCCTTACACAAGCGTCAGCTCAGGATGCGCAGTAGGGCGAACCTTGTCTTGAATGTCTTCACCATCTGTTGAACCTTAGCAGCTTCCTCTGCAACTTCCTCTGCTTGCGCAGCCAACTGCTCAACACGGTTGGAATGGACATGTTCCGACGATTCTTTCTTTATTGATTGTATTATGCCTTGAAGTTTCTTCTGCACAGGTTGAATAAATTCTGTGAGCCGCTTGGCTTCTGATTGATGTGTCTCAACCTCAGCTTTCCTAGCCTTTTGTCGTTCGCGAAGGGTCTGCACTTCTTGCTGTAGTCTTTTGATTTCTTCATTTTTGATGACCTTCTGCTGGAGGGCTAGCTTCCTCATTTCCACCTTTGCAGCGCTGATTTTCTCATCTGCCTCTCGCGCACTCTGCCTGATTTCCTCATATGTTTCATCTTCGGGTAGCCCTCCCCACATGGTAGCGACAGCATTTGCGGCCTTTGCGCAGAGTGTTTCACCTTCCTTGATTTTAACAGCAGCTTTAGATGCTACTCTTCTTCTTTCCTCAAGCACCTCTAGGGGTGTGGTTGGCATTTTCCTGGCTTGCAGCTCCTCCACATGCTGCTGAAGATTTTGCGTGATCTTCGTGAGCCTGGTCACTTTAGCCAGGGAGTCTTCATCTTCTTGCTTGCTTTTGGCGAGAATGCTGCAATGACATTCTTGATGGAGTCCACTAATGCGACATGGTTCTGCTCATGCGCTAATATTTACTGTTCTTTTTCGGCAAGAAGGGTGATGCGCCCCTGCAGTTCTTGCTCTTTCTCCTTCAACAAGGCTTTGCACAACTTTTCCTTCCTTTGCTGCTTTGCTACCTGGTAAGCAACTGCATTTTCCCTTAGCCAAATTTTGGATGCGGCTGCCTGCTGGATGCTATAGACTTCCTCCAAGGCTAGCTTAGAGAAGTCTATTTGTGCACTGTTGTCATCAGGGCCTGCACTTGTCTCTGCGTCTGCCTCTGAATCACTACTTTGATTGGCGGCACTAATGCTGGTGTAACTAGTGGAATACTAGGATCAACACCATATGTCTCGTCCTCCATTGTGGCTTTGACATCCTGGATGGCCTCTATCAACTTATTGAGATGGCCGTCGACTTGAGTAGCAATGTTTGCTTGCTGTGTCTTCAGACTAGAAAGGTTATCTTGCGCGACCTTAGCAACAGCTTTGGAAAGTTCCTGTAAATCATCTTCAGTCAATGTGTTTGTGTTCGCTGATTTGTCGGCTTTCTGCTTCTTTCAGGATGAGTGGCCCTCTTCTTGTTGCGCATGCTCTTGACTTGGCAGATGCTCTGATGCATGATGGTCTGAGTCATCAATATTATCATCGTCCTCATTGTGTTCTTGTGACGGATCATCTTGGTTGTTGTCGCCTTCATGCTCTTCGCCATTAACTTGGTGAAGCGACGGTTCCTCTGCATTCTGCCCTTCAGGAAACGTCTCTGCTTGTGCTCTGCGCCATTCCTCTGGCCAAAGATTAATAATTGCATCCATGTCATCGTTTTTCACCATGAAGTCCGCATGGTGCACCTGCTTGAGTGGGTCCTTTGTTGGAAGCAAGGTTATAGTATGTGCGTCAGCTTGAAATTTGATGAATGTGGCATACCTGTGTATTGCCGTAGCATGGATTTTGTGAGATTGACAAACAACATCATGCAGTGCCTCTACGTGTATAAAGAATGCAATGTTGTTATCCTTCTACCGATTGGAGTCTTCCTTATCTGCCCACAAATTCTGGTACCTTGCACCAAGGCAAGATAGTGGGACATCCATCTAGACGTAGTCCGACAGGTTACCCCACACAGTGAACGAAATCAAGATCAGTAGCTAGGAATAGTGGAAATTGTAGGTGTCCTTCTACTAGGGCTGCAGCGCATTGTCTATGAGCTCGTTTAGTAGGTACCGCGACCAATTGAATATTCCTCTTAGCACACATAAATTTGCTAGTTCCACCATTGCTGCGCAACATTGAGTGGGAATCATCTTATAAGATAGGATCTTTGTGGCGACGAGCACACTTTTGTCATGGATGGGCCCAATCAAGAAGCCCCAGCCCGCTTCCTAAAGGCTATGCTTTTGCTTGATAGGGTTAACGTCTTGCTTGGCCAAGTATGGTGCAGGATCGTTGCCTTTGTTCGGGAGGCCAGTGATCTAGGTAATTAACTCAGCGTCGACCGGATATGGCTAATTCAACCATAGGCATCCTCTGTGGAAGCAGACCAGTAACTGCTTCATTTACGCATTAACTTGTACGCTATGGCCAAAGTGAGGAATGAACAACATGTTAATTAGACCTGAGCGGGTAAGTCCCTCAGCCCAATCCTTTGGCTTGAGCACCTAGGTGTCACTTGTAGCGGACTGGTCTGTGACCATGCAGTATTTTATCTGTAATCCTTCCTGCTGTCGAGTGTCAAAATCCTGGAACTTCAACCTAGCCAACTCAGGTGGGATATCCTTTAGCACGAGAACGCCTATAGGAATCCACGGTGCTACTAGTTCTCCTTGGTCAAACGTAATGTGGGAAGTTCGGATCAACTCGCTCTGCCTTCGGCTCTCTTTGTGGCAGCAAGTCTTCGTCTATGACATCTTCTGCCTTGTCGCCAACAAGTGCCTTTCCTCGTCTGTCCAGAGCGGCCAAAACCTTGCATTTTCTCCGCCGTGGTGGTGGTGGTCCGGACGCCTCTCCTGGTTGTGTTGCACCGGGCTGTCTTGGCTCTCTGTCAGGCGCTACAATTGCGTGTTGTGGTCCTGGAGCTACCGAAATTCTCTAAGCTGGGTTAGGCACAACTTGTGAACCAGGGGTTGGAATGGTAGCATGACCATCCCCTCTGATATGCTGGTTGCGTGCTCTCGCCATGGGTTCAATCTCTGGTTTCTGGTGTGGTTGCTGTACCTCGGGTGACTGTATTGCTTCTTCCTTGTCAATGGGGCAACCAGAGATAACAGTCGCATCCGATGCCTCACTGTCACTGGGGATTTTAATTACCATGGACGTCGGCTTAACTGAACAAGGATGGAGGGGTTTAGATCTGCAATCTTATGGCTCTAGTTTTCTCAGGTTTCACTGTGCGTAATAGAATGCTTCGATGGGGAAGCCAAGTATTTATACAGCCCTCTTCGTCCGAGGTTGAGGTCTAATTGATCTCCCGGGTTGCTTCTGTCGACACTTTCTTCATTAACTTCTGTAACTTGCTTTCTGGGTTGTACTTGTCAAGCTAGTTATGGTAGTTATGCCGATGATGGGTGATGGGACCAAAAAGTACGCCGCCCTGTTCCTCGTACTGCGTCGAATTAATGTCACTTAGCTGTCACAGCTGCCGGAATCTTTGTCAGAGATTCGCAGTTTAATGCCGGCCAGCCTGTCATTCCTACTTTTTGCATCCTTTTTCTGCTTTTTATTTTTGTCGTGCAAGCTAACGACTTTTTGCTTTGCTCTCTTTTCCACGCTTCCATTTCCTTGCTTGAGTTCATGCGGTGACTCGGTTCTTGCGCGTTTTGTTGCTTGCGCTTATATCTTGTGCTTTTATGCTGGTTATGTCGCAGTCCTGTGACATAGTAGGTTACATCCTCTAGCCTCTGTTTTTTTTTTAATTAACTCGGGATGTTATGCGTGTTGTAACACAGTTTCAGGCAACTGTTGTTCACCATACCTGCGACATAGGTACCATCTAACTTCTAGAGTTTTACTGCGTTTGCATCAGTGATGTGCACGATCCTATATGGCCCTAGTCGATATGTCTTTAGCTTGCCCGGGTGCTTGAACAAATTGTTGTCATACTGTAATACAAGTCTTCCTTCTTCAGATGGCTTAACCATGATATATTGATTATGCCATGCCTTTTGTCGCTGCTCACTGGTTTGAGCATCTAGTCGCAAGGGTGTTTTTGTCTCCCCTAAGTCTCCCACTATTCCCCTCATTTATGAGAAGTTGGTAGGAAATAGGTTCTAATACTTATACAGGAGATCCGCAATCTTTGAAACTGCTTCATTATCCCAGTAATCTCCGATATTGGCGAGCTTCGGGTTCTTTTGCAATCCGATATCTACTTTCTTGATTTTCAAGGGTTGGAGGAACTAGTCACCTGGAATGCTACTTCCTTCTACTTCTTGTGTGCCCTCTGATTCTGATATGCTGATATTAGCCGGATCATCATCTGGGTCTCTGGTTAGACTGTACTACTTAATGGTTGCGCTGCATTGGTGAGAATCAACCTCTTTGATAGGGATCTCAACAACTATATTCCTCTTTTTCGTCTAAAGCGCAACATCAATTGTAGGGTGCTCGTCAGTAATTTCAAATGTATGCGCAACCTACTTAGCGACCCTCTCACAATCTTGGGTTCCTTGTCACAGCTCCATAGAGGTATAACGGGTTCTAGTTGTGGTTTCCAATGTGTGTATGAAACTCTCATAGGTGGGCAGTTCCTTGGACTCATTCTCCACCCGTCGCACAATCCTTGTAACTATTGCACACCTTCTCATAGATACTTTGTGTAATCTATTTTTCCAACTCTCTAAAGCCTCACTTGAGTCAGATGTACATGAAATCGCGCATCTCCAGCTCAGGTTTCCATCTGCTGTTGGATTGGTATAATATTCGTGCATCGTAGTGACATTGTAGATCTAGTCGAGGTAGTCACCCTGTCAGTCATTATAGACAGGCTCGACGTATCTTTGTCCCTCGAATGGATCAATGAGTGATACTACCCTCGTTTCCTCGTCTTCGAATGAGAGAATCCTTTTCTTGAAATTTATGATGGTCTGATTGTCTATGGCCCAATCTATTCCTAGCATAGTGGGGTATGGGTTCGTGTCATCAACAATGTTAATGAATTCAAAGTCTGTGAATGTGCACAGTGCTTCGACATCGACGGGTATGTTGCTCAACCGGCCAATGGGTAAGACCTTCTCCTGATTGGCAAGTCACAATTGGATAGGAGACCAGTCCAAACACGGCTTGCCCATACTTTCCCATGTTTGTTGCGTCGGAATATTGACATCTGAGCCCGGATCCAAGATGATATAATCCATGTCGTAGTCACCTATCTGCACAGTCATCCTCAACTCGTGGCTAGTTTTACATTTTTTTCATACTTGGTTAACTTTCTTCTTAGGTTGCGGCTCTACAGGAATCTCTTCTATCATTGCTTGCAGTCCTGCAATAACATCTTTATCTTGCATTAGTGTTAAACAACTTGACAGGAAGGTTATTAGTTTACTAACCTTTGGTGGAACCTTGTTCTGCAATATGTGTTGAAATCGTTCAGGCATGTCTTTAACTTTTGCGGAAGTTGACGGTACTTCTGGGCTTATGAATTCCGATTGTACATCCCATAATACTTCTTTCTATTTTTGGATGTTCAGTGGCTCATTTTTCTGCGCTGCTGGCCTCACTTGTGGCTGCGGTTGCTCTTGCGATTTATCCGAGTCTGCTCTAGTCATCGCACCTCCTCGAGTTATGACATCAATGTTTAGGTCTCGCAGTTTAGCCGCAATCATATGAACATTCACATTTGGATTTGGGTTCGGGTTCGGTGGAGGGTTAGGTGCTGCAATGGTCCTTGCTTTCCACTTTGCGATCAGCTAAGGACATTATTCGACATTATGGTCTTGTACCTTACAGTACGAACATGTCTTCGCAGGCTCTAAACAATCTCTAGCATAGTGACCCAGTTGTCCACACTTATAGCACGTAACTTGACCTCTTCCTCTGCCAAATCCTCCGCCTCCACCTCTTCCTCTGAAGTTTCTGCCACCCCTTCCCTGCGGGTGTGGTTGCTGTGGTGGGTACTAGTTCTACTGGTAGTGTGGCTGATAGGGGTTTTGTTGCGCGTATAGCTGTTGAAGCACGTACTATGGTTGATACTGATTAGGTGGGAACTGCGCAGGCTGATACGAGGATTGCGCGTGTTCAGCCTGAGCGAACCATTCATTTTTCATTAAGTAGGTGTCGATAGTATTTTCTTTCAAGAGCTGATATGCTCTACAATCTTTCTCATCATGTCCTACTCATTTGCAAAATTTATAGAATAGGTTTGCAGGGGTACTTACAACTTTTTGCAAATATAAACATTCTTTGTCGCGATGGCCTCTTGATTGGCATATGCGACACCATGACAGCCCATGGCCACTTAATGGGTTGGATGCACCTGATGCGACATAGTTCAGGAAGGTCAGACAGTTATCTTTAGTGTGTCTTTCTATCCTACATTTTGTGCACCATAAATATTCTTGTGCTTCTTTACCCTTCTTGATGTCTTGAAGTTCTATCGTCAGATTATCCAGTTGTGACTGGATCTGCACCATCCCTACGACATCGTCACCAATCGGCGAGGCCTCTAACTTCATTGCCAGTTGTAGTGATGATGTCTACAATTCAATCCTTTGCTGCATTAATGGCCCTCAAATGTGTGGTAATAGCGTAGCAATAAACCACTCTTTATGCTGCACATCTGACATTTGAAAGCTTACCTTGGCCATCAGGGTTTTAAATTGTTGGTCAAAATCCGAAACCGTTTCCGCCAGTGCTTGTTTGATTTTGTTGGGGCTCCGACCCTAAAGGTCCTTAGTTTTGGTAACTCCGCGGTTTTTGAGGAAGTGTAAGCGGAGTTACAACCTAAAATAGTCTTAGGGGTGTCGCGGGTGGGTCGAACCCCCTTTTTGTAATTAACCCTTGGGTTAAATCCAGGGTTAGGGTTTTGGGCGCCCATGGCGTAGATCCATGGTTTTGTAACAATGCGCTATATAAGTAGGCACTTATGTAAAGAAGTAGGGTTAGGTCTTGAATGATTATCTTATGAAGCTATTGTAATGCGAAGATAAGAGATTGAATAAGGGTTTTGTAAGAAGGTTAAGTCCCAGCTGTGTGCGGGACGACCTCTGCAGCTGTGTGCGCAGAGGGATTTTGTGGGTAAAAAGGAAGATCTGCAGCTGTGTGCGTAGAGGCTGGCTGCTGTGTGCGCGACTTTGAGGACTGAAGGGATCTGCAGCTGAGTGCGCAGATCAGAACTGTCGTTTTAATTGTAAAGAGTTAAATAAAGTGCAGTTCTGTGGACGTAACCCCTACACTGGGGGTGAACCACGTGATATCTGGTGTTGTGGTTCATTTGTGTGATTTGTTATTATATTTTATGCACTGTTAAGTAAATAACTGATAAAGTAATATTGTTGTTAATAACTAGCTTCGCTATGAATTCCCAGATAAGGGCTGTGCAAGTAACTGTTTATTTATCTAATTGCGAAGCTGCATAATTGATAATACAAGCATTGCGTTAAGTGATTATTAATATTTAAAGACTAAAGGTACAGTAAGACTCTCTCTTCTGCTTGCAGAAACCTGATTCTGTGGCACCCCATAGCTGTTTCGGGTGAGACTGTAGCCTATTCGCAGGCTGCTGTCGAAAGGGCCAACACTGTGGGTCTTTTGTTGGTGCGAAGTTAAAGGTGAAACCCGGGTCTGTCCATTTAGCCCAACAAATTGGTTCCGTTGCCGGTTGAACTCAGTATCTATTGAAGGGAGATCTACGTCTTACCTCGAGGGCTATGTTTTGGCGACCCTTTGTAAAAGAAATTGGTGATTGGATCGAAGCGACCTATTTGAAGTTTGCAGAACAGGAAAATAAAGATCCACGTCGTAGCGCGGAGCAATTTTTGCAAAGGTACGTCTTTTCTGATGTTCATGAAATTTTCTTTGGTTCTATACACATAGAGTTGCACCAGTGGTTATCCAGGTTAACAGAAAGGAGGACGAACTTCCAAGGAAATCAGTTTCCTCCCTGGACCCCCGCGAGAATCACTATCTTGAAAAGAGTGAACAACGTGATCTCACGAGCCGTGGATTTCTGGACTGCGCAAACTCTCGAGGCATTTGTGACGGAGTTCGCCATCGACACAAGTACCTCCTTTAGCGAAGCTGAACGACAATTTTTCAAAGGACCAAGGGGTAATTACTTGAACCTATTTAGTTTGAATATTAAAATACTATTGGATGAGAAAGGAATCTTGCTTATAGAATCAGATTGTTAGATCTAGTATTGTTAACCTATGATTGGAAGTGACTGGGACTTCGACGAGCAAAGTGGTTTGCTGCGAAATGACAAAAGATATAAGAGAGATCTCGGCTCCTCCACTGAGTATACCCCTTTAAGCTATGAAGCCTCTGAGTCCGCCGAGGTCCCCTCTGTTAGAAACCCTCCGATAACCCCACAGCAAATACCTATTATCCCCGAGAACCTGTCGCAGTCTGAAAGTAACCCTAGCCCGAGTATCCCTGTCGCAGGCCAGTCGTCCCCAGCTAGTCCAAACCCTTTCTTCCCCCCTAAATCCCAGATGGCCCATGTTCATGATGACATCAAACTACCGGTTTTTAAAGGAACTGGGTCAGAAGACCCCGAGCAGTTCTGGTTTCTATGCGAAGCTGTGTGGACCGCGAAGAATATTACAGACATAGATGTTCGACGAGCGCAGCTGATCACTTCTTTCAGAGACCGAGCCCTAACTTGGTTGATGAAGTTTGCTAGCACGCAGAATCCTGTCTTGGTTGAAATCAAAGCAGCACTGATCCGAGAATTTAAGAAACCTAAATCAGAGTCGCAGTGCATCACTGAGTTAAAAGAGATCCAGCAGCGGCGAGGCGAATCTGTGTGGGACTTTGATCAGAGATTCAAAGTTCTGCTTGACCAAGTTAGCTCCACGATTGGACTAGCACAACATAAGGAGTGGTTTATTGCAGCATTATTACCTCACATCAGAGCTCCACTTATGCAACAGAAGGTTGCTGATCAGCAAGAGGCCTTAGAAATTGCCATAAAGCTTGAAACTGCACCTGTCAAAGATAATTTTGGCATAGCTCAAATTCAAGCGTAGCTCGCGGAGATGGATTTAGAACTTCGCGACATGAAAAAAGGGAAGGCCAACCGCGAAGAGGTGTGGTGTATACGTTGTCAAACAGAAGGCCACGACAAGGACCAGTGCCCGGCGCTGAGAAACTATTTGAATACTGGCACACCAAACCCGCTGAATCCTAGTGTTTTGTACTGTGAGATCTGTCGAACTACTGGCTAGCATCGACCGGAAGACTGCTATCTGCTACAGAGGTATGTTCAAGTCCCGAAGAACCCTTACTGTAAATTCTGTAAGTCAATAGGCCACAATGAAGATGAATGTCGCAGCTTCGACCTTATGAGGGAGCGGACCTATGACACTTATAGGATCTACCCAGATGCACAAGGCAATGATGGATATGGTTACCGAGGTGGTCGAGGTAGTTTTAGAGGCCGTGATCGTGGTATGCCTGGAGGAGGTCGGGGTCAAGTTATTTGCTATAACTGCAATCAGGCAGGACATCTAGCTCGAGACTGTCAAAACCCAACCACGACATGCCGATACTGCAGAGCAGTTGATCATGTCATCGAGCAGTGCACTAGGTTTCACCAACCGCCAGAATAGCAGCAGAGTGCCCCGGGACGGGGCACAAGTGAGTCTTAGGGGCCTGTTGGGGCTCCGACCCTAAAAGTCCTTAGTTTTGGTAACTCTGCGGTTTTTGAGGAAGTGTAAGCGGAGTTACAACCTAAAATAGTCTTAGGGGTGTCGCGGGTGGGTTGAACCCCCTTTTTGTAATTAACCCTTGGGTTAAATCCAGGGTTAGGGTTTTGGGCGCCCATGGTGTAGATCCATGGTTTTGTAACAATGTGCTATATAAATAGGCACTTATGTAAAGAAGTAGGGTTAGGTCTTGAATGATTATCTTATGAAGCTATTGTAATGCGAAGATAAGAGATTGAATAAGGGTTTTGTAAGAAGGTTAAGTCCCAGCTGTGTGCGGGACGACCTCTGCAGCTGTGTGCGCAGAGGGATTTTGTGGGTAAAAAAGAAGATCTGCAGCTGTGTGCATAGAGGCTGGTTGCTGTGTGCGCGGATTTGAGGACTGAAGGGATCTGCAGCTGAGTGCGCAGATCAGAACTGTTGTTTTAGTTGTAAAGAGTTAAATAAAGCGCAGTTCTGTGGACGTAACCCCTACACTGGGGGTGAACCACGTGATATCTGGTGTTGTGGTTCATTTGTGTGATTTGTTATTATATTTTATGCACTGTGAAGTAAATAACTGATAAAGTAAGATTGCTGTTAATAACTAGCTTCGCTATGAATTCCCAGATAAGGGCTGTGCAAGTAACTGTTTATTTATCTAATTGCGAAGCTGCATAATTGATAATACAAGCATTGCGTTAAGTGATTATTAATATTTAAAGACTAAAGGTACAGTAAGACTCTCTCTTCTGCTTGCATAAACCTGATTCTGTGGCACCCCATAGCTGTTTCGGGTGAGACTATAGCCTATTCGCAGGCTGCTGCCGAAAGGGCCAACACTGTGGGTCTTTTGTTGGTGCGAAGTTAAAGGTGAAACCCGGGTCTGCCCATTTAGCCCAACAGATTTCTTTGATCTTGGTAATACATTGCGACTCCGATTTAGGTTTCCTAAACTCAGAGATCATTGTAGCTCAGATCTCTTCAAGGGTCTTTTGCAGTGTTCCGACTGGTGCAGCGCAAAACTTCATGAATCAGTCTAGCACGCGACCCCTCAAGGTCATGATCATTTGCGTCTTCTTTATATCCGCATTATGGACTAAACGCACCATCCAAACAGCTTCACAAAAGAACCAATGCTATTCTGGAACTTCCGTCTCATTTCCATTGAATGTAGGTAACAGGACATCTGTTGCAGCCATTGAGTTGGCGTCGGGATTTTCTGGTTCAGAATTCAAAGGGGGTGTACCTTCTCGCGCACTAGTCACAGGGCTAGCACTATCTGTAATAGCAATCCTTTCTGGGGATGAAACTCTAGATCTTATCTCTAGTGATATTGCTGGTGTTATGTAGTTACGTCCTGACCTCGACGTCTCCTCAGAATCCTTAGAATCTTTTGGTCCTTCCGAAATAGAGCTATAGTCCTCCTCTTTGTCACAAGACCCCTTGTCTTTGTACTACCGAAGTTTGTGTTCTCTTTCCTCGAACAAGATAGGATTCTGTCATTCCCTTTTGGTTTTCCTTCTCTTTCCTGATCTGAATATTCTCCCACTCCTTAGGACTCCAACTTCTAATTCAGGTTCCGTGCTTCGTGGAAACATTTCAACTCACCCTTTCCCATCTTCTCAATAGGTCGTCTACGACATAGCCTCCTTCTTAGGCACATAACTCAACTACTCAGCTGCAAAATACCCTTCTCATAGATAAGCATTTTTATCCATGTACTGATACGTAACAAGTATCTTCTTCGGGGTCCTTGGAAAAAATTTCTTTCAGCTTCACTATATGAGGTTATAGTATCTATTGCAAACTCAGTAATATATCCTTGCAATATACTGTCAACCTAGAAATAAACAGCTCTAGAAACAATGTTACTTACACTGGTTGCCTCACGAACCAACTGATCACTCCACTCGACAGTCTCTCTTCTCTGAAAATTTGTCTGCTTAGTTGCCAATCTTGACAACCATTCATGCAGTAAAATGGGGAACTTGGCAAAGATGATCTCATGAATATCAGAATACATATATTTGCCTATCCAGTTCTCTACGCTCAACTGTGTCCCTGCGCTCTCTTCTTGCGCAAATGCTAGTGTTTAAGAATCCATCCAGTCTTCTATCTCCCTCTTTGTCGGGTGCCACCACATTTCCCTCGGTTTGATCAATAAGGTCCCAGAAACGAAACCATTTGTTGGCCACTTTTCCTAACTCGCGCGACTCAGGTTCTACGTAGCTCATCAACCCAACAAATACCCGAGATTCCTGCCTGACAGGGCAAGCCCCGTTGGCAACACCTGCGAAGCAGGTGTAGTCTCACTCGATATATCTCTTCGATGGGTAACCGCCAGAACCATGTTTCCGCGATTGTCGAGGGATTATAGTCCCTTTGGTGCGCAGCTAAGGAGCTCAACGAAGGAAACATGATGGCTGGAAGGAGGAGTCAGCTTTCCGCGACTGAGCACAACTATATGTCATCGCACGCAACTTTATCCTTGTTCTCAACCTCTCAACTAGTGCAACCTGTGCGACGCAGCTGACTCATACTAACAGACCGTCTGCGACTTACGTCGTGACTTAAGACAGAAACACATAGGCCAATATATACACATATTTCAACAACACTTTCCCAAGCATTCATCAACTGATTACAGTATAACATTAGACACTTTAGTCATTAATTCAACATTGTATAGAAAGAAAATAACAACCATTCACATAAACATTCACAACATTAATCATCCATTCAAACACAAGAGATAATGTGGAAACCCATCTAGGAAAAACCACCAAGGTGCTCTTCATGTGGCATGAGAAAATGATATAGCACCTTGCAGTATGTAGGACAAACTGATCTTATGATATATCTTTAGGACTCAGACTTATGGTTCTCATGCTCTCTAGTTTTTTCTTCTACCCTACCTCTACTCCTAGCGGTCTGCGCACACAACATCCAGACCCGCGGCTCAACAGCCTCCTATCGCTACCAGACTCTTCCTGAGTCTTCTCTTCCTCTAATCTCTACAACATTACAGCAAAAATGGCGTCCTTCTCCATGGATTTCCAATGAATAGCCAAAAACAAAAACTGGAAAAACAACCTAAATGTAATCAAAACCAACGTAAAATGCGATTCAGACCAACCAAGATGTGGTTGGGACCAACATAGAAGTAAACCCGACCAACGCTTTTTCCATTGAATCCCTCCTATTTATACTATTTTACATGACCACGCAGGGTCGACTGCATACGGGAAATCTGTTAACTTTCACCATTAGCTGCACCTCGGGCTACAACTGTGGTGATTACGACTTGAAACGAGGCACTATCGGCCTTACTTACAAATATCCCCTCGTACGTGTGTGGTTGCAGGCTTACGCTGCCTTAAATGACCATGATCTGTACTAAGTCAAGTGGAACAAGGGACTTTTGTGACTCCTACGTATTCAAGTAGGGAAGAATATAAAATTGCTTTTCAACCGTTATCACCTTCACGCTCTTGCGCTTTTCTTTCCTTCGCCGTGCACCTCTCCATTCTGTCTGCGTTGGTCCTTTGCTTCCTTCGCGATTTCTTTTCTTTCTGTCGCGCGCGCGACGCACCTTATTTTCTTGCGCACGAAATTCTTCCTTGTGCTTCTTTCCCAGGCCAACACATGCAGACAAAGAAAAACCAGAAACACACCAGTCTTACCCCTCAAGACTGTTGAAGGAGGAAGATGCTGTGACATCTCACTTTTCAAGCGAGGGAATGCAAGCTCCTATGGCACCCACGATAGAAGAAGATGGAATCAAGGAAGAAGCTGTTGAAACTTCTTCCTTGTGCTTCTTTCCTAAGCCAACAGGCCCCCAACACTCACATGTGGCTCGTTCTGAGCCATGAGCAATGGACATACGAGGAGGCGCACTCTGTGCAGAAACCTTTGCAAATTTTTTTTTACTTGCGCATCTTTTCCTGCCTCTTGGCTTGAGCACTTTGATCTTTGTGTTTTTTTTTTGGTGGTGTTTGATGTACCACAACTTCTTCCCATACTTAGAAGATTTTTTAGATTACAATACTCATACAATTTTTTCCTCGGCACCATCGAAAGACTGTTAATGGTGAGTTCCAATTCCGAATTTCACCAGGGTTGTTAGTGTCCCATTCCGACATAGTAATCCAAATCTTATTATCATTCTTAGGCTCCTGGGGTTTTTTGTGTGCTTGGAGACTTCTAAGTGCTCAGGTCGAATAGAGAAAGCGTCTACATTAGCACTCATGTCAGAAGAAGGGATTCCTATCATAAAGAAACAAGCTAGGTCGACTCCCAACTTCTCATGTCAAGCAGAGCTGGGGTATGCATCGACACTCATGACAAAAGAAATGACTACGGCCAGAAAAGAAGATGTTATGAATTTCAAGTTCTTAGGTCAAGAAGTGTTGGGATCTACACCCTTGACGAGAGAAGTAACTGTGACTCTTGAGTTACCAAGACAAGAGGAACAAGGAACTATTGTGAATCCTATGTATTCAAGGAGGGATGAATATAAAATTGCTAGTACCCCCAGGAAGGGAAGGCAACCGAAAGAAGTTGTTGTGACTTTTGATTGCTCATGCCGAATAAAGATGATGTCTGCATCAACACTCATGTTAGAATAAAACATTCCTATCATAATGGAACAAGCTATGTTGACTCCCAATTTCTCAAGTCAAGCAGAGTTGGGGTCTGCATCGACACTCATGACAAAAGAAGTGTTGGGATCTACAGCCTTGACAGAAGAAGTAACTATGAATCTTGAGTTACTAAGTCAAGAGGAACAAGGGACTACTGCTACTCCTACATATTCAAATAGGGATGAATATCAAAATCGCTACTACGCCGAAGAAGGAAAGGAATCCTGGCTGATGGACTCCTTATACCCCTCCTCACAAAATATCTATACCACTAGACATCAAGTGGGATAAGAAAAGACATCCCAACTACAAACCTCAAAATGCAATACTTAGTAAAAGAGTATGCACTGTTAATCCAAAAATCCCCCACTAAGATCTCAATGGCCTACACCACCCAAGGACACCACCTCACGACCCTCATATCCCTCCATTAGACCTCCACACCCTCAAAATAGCCTAAGGATGAAGAAAAAGGGCTAAAACCCCCAAAAAGGAGCCCAAAATAGCCTCTTAGGAGCTAAAGCCCCAAAAAAGGGGCTAAATTTAGGGCGGAAGGGGCTAAAGCTCTGACCAAGGGCTTAAAACCCTAAAACCCCTTGGAAAAGCTATAAAAGGAGGGTGGGGGGTCACTCTTAAAACACTTCTCCCTTTGCCTATTGTTATGCTGCCTGTGGATGCTTTGAGACATTTGCCTCTCAAACCACCCACACTCCCTCTTCTCCATATCCATCTCCATTGAGCCATTTCTCCCCATCCAAGAGAGAGAGGTGCTTCCACAAGCTTGGGCATGGTGGCCCATTTCCACTAGAGAAGGTATAAGTTGTCTTGCATGTTTTGTTTATTTGTTTTATTTGCTTTCTAACCCTTGTTTCCATTTGCAGGTTTTTAGCTTAACATTGTTTTGTAGGTTTTACCATATCTTAGGATTTGTTTGCTGGTTAATGGAGGCGGAACTCTAACCACTTGTGTGCAGAGGGGTTCACCATTGCTCCATCTTTTTTTGTTCTGTTGTTAGCTTAGTTTACTGTTATTTACGTTCTATTTTATTTTCTGCATTTCCCATCCACGCAGGAATCCACCCTTCTGTCCTATAGATAGAAGGGATCCATTCCTGCCCCTGTAGTAGGGAGAAATCCTTGCTACAGAACTGGCGACCATACTAGGTCGATCCCATAGGATCCCTGGGCCAAATTTTTTATTTTTCAAGTTTTTTAAATTTTATCCTAGTTTTTCAGAAATTTCTTGTTAAATCCATCTTAGATTCATTTTATTTCCTGTTTTAAGTATTGCCGAAGCCTCTTCTAGGCAAAACCGAGTCAGGTTGACCACAGTACAAGTTACTGTTGGTCATATCTGACTCTGTCTCACAAAAAACCACCAATCCAGAGTAGGGCGCTCATATCGGGGCAAAATGAGATATTGGGGCGCACTTAATGGGAAAATAGGTGCGCTCAGGGTACACTTAATCCCTCGATAAGTGTGACTTTAGCCCATAAACTCAGTTCGCGACTGTTTCTGCATTCTGTGCGACCCCCTTGCTCATTTTTGAAAAAATCTTGCTGCCTCTCACTAGATTCGATAAAAAATGTGTGGCCTGTCAAACAAAACTTTAATTTCAGTTTAATAGACAGTAAATTTTGGTTTCAGAGGACTGTTAGGGTGGCCCAGCGGCCTCTGTCCACCACTGCAAGTCAATTTCAGTTTCTGCTTTCATTTTCTGCAATTTATTTCATAAACAATGTGTAAATGCCAAGTAAATGTTAATGGCTTAATTAAATGAACCTAGCCTAACTAAAATCAACTTAAAAACATATTGTCTTGCTTCTCCTTCCTCCTCTACCCAGTCATCACCCTCCAGGGTATTCTAGGATACGACGAAGGGCAAGCTCGTATAGATCTAGGCACTCCACTATATTGTTCCAAACCATTAAAACCGGGTGACCTGGAAGGTAGAGAGGGTAGAGAAGGAGGGCTTCTCACGGCGTTAAGCGTCTTCCCTGTTGACCAACCTAGCATCCAGGAGGTGAATTGAGGATCTACGGATGGGCTTAGTCCCATTGTGTTGAGAGCCCAACACCTTCTCTTGGTTGAAGAGGAATATCAGTGTGAGGTAGACATCTAGTTAGGCCAGCAAACATTCAGGGTTAATCACTGTATTTGTTAACAATTTCTGATTATTTATGCTTGCATACACAAACACAATGACATGAAATCTACCATGATGAATTTATAAACCATTTGTAGCAACCAAGTACTAGAAAAACAAACAAACAAATACACCATACCAGCTAATTAACTCAACTCAGTTCATGACGCTGAGTAAGCCTTAAAATTTACTAATTTACACTAAGTAAAAACAATTTTGTAGTCTTTGAGGACATAAGTCCTTGACTGCTTCAACTATGGAAAGTACTTGGGCTCTGCCCAGAAACTCAATGTGAGGAGTACCACATGAACCCCAAAGTAGCTGGGCGTTGAGAGGAATTGCCAAAAGAACACCATTGGATTAGAAGCTCAAAAGAATACTCCATATAGTTGTTATGCATTCATCTACATAATCATATGCAACAAAATATTTGAATGGAAATGCGACCAGATATTTCAAGAACTACTAAACCGTGGCATCATTATTCGTGGCAAGAATTCCAGTTGCAACACGCTCATAAGAAGATTCTTAGATGAATATTTTCAGAGCAGGATGACTTGTAATATACCTAAATAAGCATATTACTATTATTATTAATTAATTAACAATTATGTTAAATTTCAAAGGTCACCTCTTTTCAAGGTCTGACCGTTCATAGGTTTGCTTCCATATATAATGTAATCCCGTCAATGTAATAAATCATCAATTCAATAATAAATAAATATATATTATCAATTATGATAATAATGTAAGGATGATACCTTACACAAGGAGACAGTTGAACCGTATACCAACTCAAAAGGAGTCTTTCTTTTTGCACTTTTCTTAGTTATTTTGTCATCCCAAAGTGCATATTTTATTTTACTATCCCAAGAATTCTTGTTACTTCCAACTATTTTCTTAAGGATTGTCATTAAGCTTTTATTGCTTGACTCTGCAAGACCATTGCCCTGTGGATAGTAGGTGGATGAGTGGGATAGGATAATGCCATATTTGAAGTAGAATGATGTGAGCTCTGTTGAACTAAAAGCTTTGGCATTGTCGATTGTTATTTTTAATGGAACTCCAAATCTTGTGATAATCTTTTCCTCTAGGAATTCCATAATAACTTTATCGGTAGCCTTTTTGGTGGGTATTGCTTCTACCCCTTTGGTGAAATACTCAGTTGTTGTTAGGATCCAAGAAAACCCATTGCTTGAATTTTCTTTGAATTGCCCAATGAAATCAAGCCCCCATTGCTGGAAAGACGACAACAGTCTATCGTACCTTTCAGGTACCTCATCACATGCTTTGCAACTACGAGGTGAACATGTCTAGGTTCAACAAAATACTAACTCAAGGTGTTCACAACAAAGCATATATCTGGCCGAGTATTTTTCAGATACATCAATGAACCAATAATTTTTTTGTATAGTGTCACATCCACTTATTCTGACAAAGCATCAACCAACAAATTCAAATTTGTATCCATGGGTGTGTCCATGGCTTTACATTCCAACATATCAAAACTTTTCAATATTTCTACTGAAAACTTCCCTTGGTTAAGGAATATTCCTTCTGGGCATTTCCATAATTCAGGACCTAGAAAATAGTGCATCAAGCCAAGGTCTTTCATCTCAAATTCTACGTCGAACTTCTTACACTCTGAGATTCGCTTCTCATTATCTGTCAGGAATAAATCATCCATTGTTGTTTAGGAGAACACACCCTTATAACATAGGGTCTCTAGGGTTACCAACTTACTAAGCTATACTTGTAGATAATCAACCATGTAGAAATTGAAATAGGAATAGGAAGAAAATGGGACAAACATGGTTTATGACGGTTGATCCAAGATTTTTCTTCTCCTCTTCCAGTTGCTTCCATAGCTTCCAGGGCTTTCTCCAATCACCTGCAAAGAACAAGTTCTTCCTGCAAATATCTCATATCTATCTATCTATCTATATATCTATCTATCTATCTATCTATCTATATATATCAATGGTTAATGCAATACATATTGATACTGAAATAATAAAATAATTCAATAATCGACATATACAAGAGTGCACAATATTGAAAGAAGAAACTTTCTTTATTATTAAACAGAGAATGGTGATATTACAACCCAACTTCTAAAACAAGTACTCCTTCTGCCAACCAATGACACTGAGTTCTGCTGCTCCAAGATGTCTGAAGGCATACCACCAGCATAACTTTTCTATTATAAGAATGATTGATTAGCCCCATCCCATGCCCTCTATTTATACATGGGGAAATAGGGAGGCTTCGAAGGTTAGGATGGAACAATTGAGATAATTATGATTAGGTGCTCAACTGATATCGACTAATCGTGATTTATATTTTTTAACTTCAAATTAAGGTACACGCGAGTATTGATATAGGAAAGTCGCGTATAACACACTCCCGAGTTGCAATGCAGATACTCATGTGTGACAGGCAGGTTGCTATGCAAATAGTCTCATGTGAAACCAAAATGTCTGAATAAAAATATATTCAGCTGGTCAGGAGATGATGTATCAACAGTCATTCCCATCTATAGTGTTTTGGCTACTTCAATCCGGTTTGTCTTTTTGTGTCCTGACATATTGGATGTTAGTGTTCGGATGGAAAAGTGCCATTTTACATGATAACAGATGCCCCCTAATGTGTGAGGTCAAAGGGAAGTGATGGCCGAAATACATTACAATCTTTTAATCTTGGAGAACTCAAGTGTCCAAAGCAACAGAAGAGATACCTACAACATATACATATCAATGTCATATACAAAAATCATATCCAAGGATGCAATGTTCAATATAATGGAACACTAGATCCTTTACAATATTTGATTACATCATATGATATGGGTAACAAGACCACGCATATAACAAAGGTGGATTGAAGCCACAATATACAATGATGAGTCTTCAAAATCTGGAAGCTATGCAACTGAACATAATAGAATCTTGCGCAACTTAGGTTATAAAGGTGAACCTAAGGTCTTTGTCAAAATCCAAAGGAACCAGTACAATCTCTACCATGTGAATATATGTGTTGAAGTCGAACATGGAAGAAACTCAACAAGATGTCAGACAAATGATGAAACTGACAACTGAAGCAAAGGAGTTCAACAATAATGGTAGTGAATTCTAAGGTACCATCATCAAAATTCTAGGTCTTTGTCTTCAGGAAGTGCTGATGAGAAACCGTACTGTGATGAGGAAGGAAATAAATCCTCCAACATATCACAAGAGTGACTAGGAATTGGATATGGGAAGGTAAACACAAGTAATACTCACATAGGATAATGATGGAATCAAGATAATAATCATATGAATGGATAAATCCTTGAACAGTGAGCACGACACAGAGATGACCCAAGACAACTTTTAACTTGCATATAGGAAAACTAGACTTATCTGTCATGTAGGAGACATGATCAGATTCCCCATGTATAAAGGACAATTGGAGGAGTAAAAAACTTGAAGTAATAACTGAGATGAAAGTGTAAACTGAAACATGAGTATCATAAAGTTCGGAAAGTGCTATGTTCAAGGAGGACATGCTGCCACTGTTTATAACCCAAAGAGAGTAATTATTCCTTATCTTTCTTCCCCCCATCAACATTGTTCGTGGGTTTTGGCTTGTTTTGATTTCTCTCACCCTTCTTCCCTTTCTTCTTTTTCCAACTGGGCTACTGATTTCCATTCTGGGAAGATTGTGCAAAAACGTTTGCATATTGAGGTGAGGGGGAATCCTTTGCTGCCTCCGCTGCAGACAACTTCACTGAAAACTCATGGAGTTTCTTGGGCAGTGACTATATAGTGGGAGAATTAAGAATTAACTGAACCAACCATGCTATCGGCATGGGGTCTAGGCTTGGGTTTCTCGACACTATGTGTAGACCGCGGTGCCTCAGGTATGATTTCATATAATATCCCAGATTGAGCATATATCAAATCCATCTGCTGGGCCCTGAGGATGGCCTCTTCTTCAGTGGTCACCCTCGAAGTGGATACATCCTTATATATATAAGGCCATAAAGATTTTAGGAACCACTCTAACAAGAACTCGAGGGGTATAGTGGCCTTGATAAGCCTCTTTCGTCTTCGCCACTCTTGGATATGATCCGATATGTGCATAGCTTTGTTTTTCCAAAAGGTAGAAAATAGGTTTGTGCCGACATCATACCGAACAGGAAGCTGGAAGTGATTAAGGAACACATTTGCTAAGTTTCAAATTTTGTCAAATGTAGCAGAGGGAAATTCAATATACCACTTTGCTGCAACACCAGTCAAAGTTATTTGGAACAGCCTCAACCAAACAGTGTCATTGTTCAGTGAGTTGGAAGAGAACCATAAGTGAAAAGTGGTGATATGGGCACCTAGATCTTCACCAGTTTTTCCCTCAAAATTGGGAATGTCCGAGGGTAACTTGCTTGGAATAGGTGGCCACGTGGCACTATGCCTCACTGGGTCATTCATCAACTTAGAAAAATCTGTCAAGTTTAATGTTGCCAGGAACAGAAGTTTAGGCCTAACCGGAGCTTGAAAATCATGAGTTTAGGAGGTAGAAGGACCCGCCCCCTGGTTCCCAAACGTAAAAGTGGGGTTTCCCCCAGCCGTCGGTTGTGAAGTAGTTGGACTACTTTGAAACATATTCCACCTGTAAGCCAGT
This sequence comes from Pseudotsuga menziesii, assembly GCA_001517045.1. NCBI lineage: Eukaryota > Viridiplantae > Streptophyta > Pinopsida > Pinales > Pinaceae > Pseudotsuga > Pseudotsuga menziesii. The sequence goes on from LPNX010771397.1 coordinate 219,349, forward strand.
GGATTACTTGTGTACGGTGCAGTATATGTGGGTTGAGCTGCTCCAGATGAAATAGGAGTCTGAAAGATAGGAGCAGGTATCCCTCCGCTAAAAAGCGAAAATGGAGAGCTCGTAAATGGGGTCTGGAAACCTTGACCAAAAGTGTTCATGTTTCCAAACTGCATGCCTACATATGTAGGTGTAGGAACTACATAAGGACTGGATGGGGGAATGTGCCCCCCATTCTACAGGAATCCCTGGACAAATGAGGAGGATCTGCTAGGACCACTCTGAGTAGTATACACGAAAGAGGGGGAAGAAAAAGGTGCATTGGGAATCCCAGTGACCACCCCACTAGAAGGATCTACTACATGGGAGGAAGCCGGTGGTTGGACCACTCGACTACTTGGTGATAAAGGTGCGGTAGATGCACTTGGTCTAGGAGTACCAACCGAGGGACGTGGCACTCCTCCAGCCAAAAAGGCTGAAGTGGGGGTATAAATACCCTCTCCAGAGTTAGCCATAAATCTGCTCGCAGCAACACCAATGATAGGTGAATTAAAAGGAAGAACTTGGATGATCACATGATTGCTTAAGTCAGTAAGAGGTGGGTTAAAGTTCCTTGCAAACTCGTCAGCCTGCAAGTCTTCGATCTCTATTGCAGTTGTATCAACCTGATTAGTCATAAGTTCTGGTTCACCTGGAACTTCGCTAACTCCTACCGGTTCAAATGAACCGTGAGTACCTAGTCTCCGCCTTTGAGGGGGTGGTGGAGGCTCCATTGTATCAGATGGAGGAATGTTTTTCAACCTTCTTGACCTACAGAGAGGTTGGTCCTCCACAGCTAAAAATTTGACTCACAAACACCTAAAGGCAATCTAAATACAGACAAACCACACAACACTCAATAAAAATTCCTAAAGACAAAAAGACACAACATGTATAAAATATGCCTTCCAAAAGAAATATGATAAATGGTTACTTGGTGTCCTTGTAGATGTTCTTAGGCACAAGCAGAGTAATCACTCAACCGCCCTCACACACCTTCTACCGGAGTTACCTTCCAAGCCCGTCCAAGGTAAACCAAAAATAGACTTTCGATATTACTTGTGTATGAACCATGGTGTCAAGAGACTAAAGGCTACCGCAAATACACTGAGAGTCTGGCGGAACAGTCACATGCCTGATTCATATGCATGGGTAGGGTAGCAACGCCCGAAACCCTGTCAACACTGGCACCACACAGGGCTTAAGAGGTGGTATTGACAAGACCCCTAGATGCTTAAAAATCCTGATCTACGCTCGAACAAGGAATCAAAGGGTTATCTCCTCAGTCCAGGTATTCATGCGGCCTTGTGCTTGACTCCTGTGTGAGAGGATATTTCCAAATGCACTCAATATAGAGGAGGATTTACCTAGTGAAAAGCCAACTATGTCTAACCTAAGCTAGTTGGTGTATGAACTTAGCAAAAGAAACTTACCATTAATTTTTAATTATTTCGTTCTTTTTAATAGTTTGTTTTTAGTCAGAGGCAGTGGTGTGAAACTTGTATGGTGATATATACTCGATAAAAGAAAGCAAAAATGATGTAATAACTAGAAATTCAAAGTAATATGCAACTACTATTCCAACTTTTCTTTTCTTTTTGTAAAATGAAAGCTAATGAATTTAAACTAAGCATGAGAAACTTCAAGACTTTATTTATTTTTTCTTGAAAAATAACGAAAATCTCACTAGATGCAACATAATGGAAAAAGTATAAAATTGACTTTTCTTTTCAAAAATTATAAATGCAACTAAATGCAAACTTGAGTCAATTTGACCAATCTAAACATATATCAGTGAACGATATAAATCATATCCCAAAGCAACACACTTCAACCAACAAGAAGAAATGGAACAAACCCTAACCTTGGCGGAACTAACAAACCCAAAAATTTACTAGATCCACAAAAAGGAGAATGACAAACTTAGAATACAAACAATAGTGCAGGGCATAAAGTATTCAAAGGACTTGATCACTAACCCAACACACAAGCATTCAACCCAAAAATCCAAGTAGGAAGGACCAACAATATTCACAAAATGAAGAAAGTCAAATACAAGGAACCCAAGGACTTGAAAAATCAAGCAGACTGTGTGATGTATAGACCTATGATCCACAGAATCATGTCAAAAGAATGACCTATATAAGAATTCAAAAGGCCACTTAATAGGGACACGCAAAACCCTATGATCCTAAAGAAAGCTACAGGAAACACACGATTGTTATAAGGACAACCCGCGTGTGACACACGACTGTCTAGAATGCAACCCACGTGTACAAGGTGTCACACACGATTGTCAACAAGACAACCCGCGTGTACTGCTAATTTTTTTCAAAGAAAAAAGGACTAGCAGACAGGCCCTGATCATGGAAAACTATAAATCAAAGGAAAAAAGCAGACAAATCACACCCAGAATCAAAAAGAGCAAAGACTGGTAAGAGAACCTAAAGAACAGACCCACAACAGGCCAGACTCCCAAAGGGAGTCGCCAGTTTTGTTGTTCAGAAAAACACGCCCTTATAAGCTAGGGTCCTTGGGGTTACCAACTTACTAAGCTAAACTTGCAGACAATCAGCAATGTAGAAATTGAAATAGGAATAGGAAGAAAATGGGACAAATCTGGTTTATGACGGTTGTTCCAAGTTTTTTCTTCTCCTCTTCTAGTTGCTTCCACAACTTCCAAGGCTTTCTCCAATCATATACAAAGAAAAAGTTCTTCCTGCAAATATCTCATGTATATATCAATGGTTAATGAAATACATGTTCATACTGAAATAATAAGATAATTCAATAATCAACATATACAAGAGTGCACAATATTGGAAGAAGAAACTTTCTTTATTAATAAACAGAGAATGGGGAGATTACGACCCAACTTCTGAAACAAGTACTCCTTCAAACCAAGGACACTGAGTTTTGTTGCTCCAACATGTCTGAAGGCATACCACTAGCATAACTTTGCTCTTTTAAGAATGATTGATTAGCCCCATCCCATGCACATGGGGAAATAGATAGGCTTCAAAGGTTAGGATGGTTGAGACAATTGAGATAGTTATGATTTGGGGCTCAATTGATTTCGACTAATCGTGATTTATATTTTTTAACTTCAAATTAAGGTACACGCAAGTATTGATATAGGCAATTCACGTATGACACGCTCCTTGCTTTAAGGAAACCCACATGTTCAATGTACACACGAGTTGCAATGAAAATACTCGCATGTGACACGCGGGTGCTATGAAAATAGTTGCGTGTGCAACCCTAATGTCTGAATAAAAGTATATTCAGCTGGTCAAGATATGATGTATCAATAGTCATTCCCATCTATAGTGTTTTGTCTACTTCAATCTGGTTTGTCCTTTTGTGTCCCGACATATTGGATGTCAGTAGTCATACGGAGAAGTGCCATTTTACATGATAACATCCAAATACAACAATAATATGACAAGTTCATCATCCATAACCTTGAGGTAAAGGTTCATCATCCATAATATGACATGTAACTTCCATTCCGTCTTGGCTACAAGTGCCATGAGTGGTGTAACTTCCATTCCGTTAGGATCAAATTTACTTTTGGTAAAGCCCAAGATTGTTAGAAAACCGTCGATTCTTCCATACCAAGGTCTTGGAGCTTCCTTCAACACATACAGAGCCTTCTTAAGCTTGCAGACATGTGTCTTTTTGTCTTCAACTTCAAAATCTTGTGGTTTTTCTATGTACACTTCTTCTACAATAACACCATTTAGAAATGTTTTTTTCACATCCATTTGGTGTAACTTCCATTTTGTCTTGGCTGCAAGTGCCATGATGGTTCTAATAGAAGTGTATCATGTTATAGGAGCAAACACCACTTCATAATCGATTCCTTCTTATTGAGAGGATCCACGAGCCACAAATCTGGCTTTGTATTTTTCAATACTTCCATTAGCTGCATGTTTTATCTTGTATATCCATTTGGAATATACTACACTTTTACCTTATGGTTTGGGAATTACATGCCACACATCATTCTTCATTATGGATTGGTATTCTTCCGTCATGGTTTCCACCCATTCTTTCTCTTGAAATACTGGTTCTAAACAAGTAGGCTCTTTATCTACAAGATCCACATCAAAGCCACATAACTGGAAAACGGCTCTAGCTTCTTACTTTGTCTTGTTGATCCTTCTGGAGAACCATACCTATCTGCATATTGAATAATCTCACGAGCCCAAGCTGGCTTTCTCTTATGGGAGATATTCATGTGGGGAGGTTCTTGGGGCTCCAACATATCGTGTTCTTCCAGAATCTCATCATCAGGAGAAGGTGCAACTTCTTTCATTGGTTCTGTAGCTCCGAGAGCTACAACTTCTTCATATGTTTCTTCAAGTTGGCACTTTCTCAATTTCTTGATAGCTGCATCTTCATCAAAGGTTACATCCCTGCTAATTTCCATATGGTGGTAACCCGATATATAAATTCTGAAGGACTTGGAGAACTCACAATATCCAAGGCCTTCAGAATTACTCATGTATGATGGCTCAATCCGAAGACACCCCCTCCTATGCACCTCCCGCACCAACTCATCACTTCCATGGACCGACTTGTTCGGCACAATCATGTTCTGGTCAAGCGGTCGAGTTTGTTGCCCCCCTATCTCCTCTAGTCTATTATGCACCACCTGTGCAACCCACTCTTGCTCTGATCCCGACTCCTCTAGTTTGTACAGGACATGTTTATGCCCAGTAAAAACTTCCTAATGAACCCACCCCCAATAACCAACAAGGGCAGGGAAAGAACAAGCGAGGAAGAAACTGAGGCAATAATCAGCCACAAGGAGGTGGCCAACAGGCCAACCCTCCAAACAATAATGGTGCCGACCCTCCTGCATAGAATCCCCAGAGTCCCAATTGGTCTGGGAAGAACCAATAGTTACAGATCAACCATCAGTGTGCTATCTGCAACACCTATGGTCATTATGCTCATCTATGTCCCCACATGGCTCGCATCCAACAACTTCTCTAGAATGACAATCAACATGATCTGAATGCAATTGCTCCAGCTCAGCCAAACTCAACACCACCAAGTCCTCCACCTATGGTGCTCTAAAACCCCCTACTACACCAAGGGATGGTTTCAACCCAACCCTTGGCCCCACCTACTTCCGTAGCTCCTGCTTTGTTTTCTCCTTTCACACACCTGGGGGGACATGGCAGAAATATTCAAGCCACTAGGTGTGTCCTTGGGGGCAAGTATCGAGTCAAGGATGTCACCTTGTTCTTGACTCCTCTGTTTAGACTCATTCCTAACGAAGCCAAGGGGGGTAGACCCTATTAAGTTACTAAGGAAAATTACTTTAGTATGATGATGTTAAATTGAGATAGTTGCTTAGGAGTTTACAATTAACCATAAATAACCATAGATGACAAGATGAAAAATAAGCACAATAAAGAACAATGCTGAGACACAATATATATATATATATATATATCAAAAGATTTAAACATAGAACCAGTGCCTTAAAAATGGAGTCATAAAATAATCAAATGTACTTGCATGTGCTTGGAGTGAATGTTTTGCAATTGCCTCTTGGTACGTTTTAAGTTAATGTGAAATATGAGTGGATTAAAATTAGGCGAAGGGGGACTCCAGATATACCCGAGGGGTACTTGGAGTATGTCCAAAAATAAACCTTCACAGCTACCCACAAGGAATGTGTGGGCTGAATGGAGTCTCTGAGACTGTGTTCATAATACACACAAAGGTGTAACAGAGATCAGTGCCCTGAGGTCCCTGTCCAGGAGTTCCCACTTCCTTTGGGTATTTTGCCACCATTTACGGTTTGATCGAGGCGTTGGCTTTTCGCCTAATGGTGGTTAATTGGGGAAGGTGAATACTAATTAATCTAGTCACTCACATTTATTTTGATGCAGTTTGACTGATCGGACGAACCATAGCCAAGTGCAGAGTATACACACCGGAGTCTTGTCAATTTTAGTAAATTTTAAAGGATGAGTTTTTTTAGAAAGAAAAACCTTCCAAGAACCTCTTTCGGTCCAAGTGGACCTCAATCGGGGAATCAAGGAAGGGGTTGATTTTAAAATATTGTTTGCAGAAGTTAATAATAAGCAGCAAAAAGGAAGCAAACCACAAGTTTTCTAATTAGTCCTACCATGCATCTCTTTCCTCTTTCGGGTCAATTGGGAAGTCGTGGGGTAAGTATTATAAATACTTTGATACTGTAATATGGAATATATGATAAAGTAATCAAAGCATATTATTCTACATCAATGAAACTAATCTAGAGAGAAAAGAAATAAGAAAATTCAAAAAACGACAAAACATGCGCGAATCCCCCCAAGGGGGATGGGGAATGGGCTCGAAAGAGCCTATTTAGAGAATTTTATTATTATCTATTGTTACAATTTCAGTAAACTTATCTGAATCCTCTTGGTTCTTATACAGGATGAAATCAAGATCTTACAGATTGCCGAAAATTAAAATTATAGTCAAAAGAGAGACCTCTAGGGGGATTCAGATGACCCAAAAGCCACTTTCAAACATCAGCTTCTTCTTTTTCTGTTATTCCTATTAAAATAAATTGAACTTATTAGAATGAAATATGCCCAAAAATAGTTTGAAAGTACCTTTGGGTCAGCCTACTTTAAACACAAAAAAAACAAAGTTTAAACTAGTTAAAACAGTAAAAAGGAACCAAGGAAAGCAAGCTTTCCTTGGGATATTGGCTTGCTGTTTGGGAAGCCAATGAGATATGCACTGATTGCTAGATTTTATCTTTTAAAACAAAAACAAAAATCTAATGCATGCAAACTATGGATTCTCTTTAAATTGCCATGCAAAACAGACGATTTCCCTAAACTAGATCTAGAATGCTTTATGAAACTTTTTAGGAATGAGATCTAGATTATGAGCCTTGAAATAATAGATCTATGTAAGTTTTACTTTAAGATAATAGATCTGAATAATGACAAAGCTTGTAAACAAAGTAACCAGGTAAAAAATTATATTTTTGAAGGAGGAAGAGAGAGAAAAAGTGCTGGAAGCCTGGGAATGTTCGGCTTTGGAGTCTGCTTTGGTGAAACACCGAGGGAATATGTCCTCCAAAAGATCCTGAAGATGAGGAATATACAAACCAGCTCAACCCTTTCTACAGGTGAGGTCACCTGCAACTTAGAAATCCTTGCATAAACAGATGGTTAAAACATAGGTGTTGCTGGAAAAAGATAATTGGAAAGCACACAATTAAACTTAAAATACATGCAACACCAAGAGATCTGAAACAAGCGAATAATAAGAGCATAAATCAAACTAGAATAATCTCTTACCTCAACAGGAGGGATCTCTCTCCTTCAAGGCCAACAATTAACCAGGAAAAAAACAAAGATCAATAACATAGATTATACATCATAAGCACTTGACAATCACCATCCACATATGAAGAGCATTACACCATAGATATTTCCTCCAAAGCTTCTTTATTCCAAAATAGTAAACAATACAATACAATAGCAACAAATTCTCAATGCGTCTCTAACTAGCTTGGAAGAGGAAATGGCTGTTTTATTTATAGCAAAAACAGGAAATCTAGCCTAGGGGGGCACAATTCCCAAGGAGAGAGAGACTGCAGTTGCATGCAGAGTGAATTTGAGCTTGATATGAGTCTCACTGAGTGCAGCTGTCAATTAAAGAGCTGATCGGATTGACACCTCAACCTGCTAATTGAAGCATCCATCAAAACTCATCCAGATGTGTCCACACGTTTGGAGGAGAGAGAGAGGGTGCAATTCTCAAGATTGCATGCAATAATGCACTCCCTGTTCATCCCAGATCACCTCCTTCTATCAAGGGATGGTCAGATCCAGTCAATCATAAGCCGATGAGACCAATTTCAGTCAAATCAGAGCAAATCCCAATGATTTAGGATTTTGAATTTTCTCCATTATTTAATTAATTTATTAATTAAAATAATCAATATTTGATTTTTAGGGATTTTTGACTTGAGTGATGGACAAATCACTCAAAACTTAGAAAACATGGATCTATGGGTTTACATGGCGCCCTGAGCTTGAAAATGAGCACCCCCATGACTGAAACTGATTTTCAACCCCACTTTTATTACAAAACCAATTTTTCCAAATAGATTATTAAAAAAATAGCCTCAGTTTTGTGGAAAAATTAAAATTAAAAAAAATTAAAACCTACGGGGACTTAGACATGTTCATATGATTCGACCATAATACCTAGCATGTTTATACATTGACACATAGACTCTAATAACCTCAATAGGCCTAAATGCCAAGCTGACCACCCCAACTTTGGAGGTATTGAGTGAAAAACTCAGAAATTATCAGTTGTTTATTCAACAACCAATAATAACCAAGGGAAAAAAACACCCTGGGATTATCAGATTGAAAAATAATCTAAGAGACCGAGACTTTTATAGACACTATCATGCTAGAACATTTTATTACAACTCCCCTATGGGGTATGAACATGTCATATAGTACAACAAGCACTTCCCAGAAGCACTTTCAAAGGTCTTCTGAAGTCCGAACAAATCATCTTTGTCTAGTTCACTAGGATCACTTGATAGAAAACCACTAAGTACAACTTAGGTGGTAACATGCTGCGGCCCCACCTGCTAAGTCTGGTGTCCATCACCTCATGACGTTGTTGTCCGAAGTCAACCTCTAGAATCGACGCAACTAGTATGGCTCCGCCACAGAAACCCTTGACCCATCAACGACGTCTACCTCTACTACTCTCGACATGTCTCTACACTTACCGAGGCCTCCCACATATGGGGCTGCTAGAGCCCCATGGTTTCCTATGCATCATGCCGCATAATGCTACTGCTAGAGATGCCCTCAACTACATCACAGTTGACGACTTGGCCCAATCTCCTACATCCATGTCCGCTTTGGAAGTGCTTAAAACTTTCCCAACACAACATAAAGACTTGTTGTCTGTGCTAGGTGCCGTTGATCCCTTTGATTCCAGGTTGATCACCTTCGACTTGGATCAAGGAGAACCTAGGATTCTGTCTACCATCGCCTTCCAAGTTCTGATCTCAATTCAGAATTTGGTCATAAATCGATGCATTATTGATGAAGGGGCATCCACCTTCGTTATGTCAACTACCGTTTGACAGAAACTCGGGTCCCCTACCCTTCAACATTCTACCACCTCTCTCCACACCTACGATGGTCGCTCTACTCAACCACAGGGGATTATCATGAACGTTCCTGTTGAGTTCGCTGGTAAAATGGTTTTGAGTGACATTGAGGTTGCCAATTCCCAACTTGATTACAACCTCCTCATAGGAAGTAGCTATATGTATGCCATGCAAACTGTGTCCTCTACCGTATTTTGACTCCTGATGTTCCCTCATGATGGGAATATCATGACTATCAATCAATTGACATACTATGATCCTAAGGGTCCTTCCACGCTGGAACACGTCCTTCCGACTATCATCTCCACCATCGACAACGTGTACATTCCATCCTTGTCTGCTATTGGCCTGGGCTTATTTTCCAACACCCTTATGGTGAACACCTTTTTTTCCTTACCTCCTCCACCTATGTCGATCGACGTATCTGACTTTGGTACTATCACATCCGGTACCATCCCAACCACATTGCAACATCAGTCGCAACCCCAACCACAATCACTTAGGTATTATTAGGGTTCATTTCCGATACACACAATTCCCTTCCTTTTTCCACCATTTGGCATCGTGAGCAAGCCTGTCATGGCTACTCTAAACCTACAAAATTTCACATTGGGAATTCCTGTGTGGTACCTCGATCCACCCAATCAAACCCCGATTCCCTAGGTTGTACTGACTCCCGTCCAACCCATTGATACGTTGTCACGCCTACCTCCTGGTCCATCGAAGACTACTCCTGTATCTACGCTTGCCCCTCCTCTTCGAAAGAAGGCTGGGGGAAAGGCCGCCAAAGCACCGACTGAACCTAGTTCGGATCCCCCTTGTGCATTGTGCGATATCCAAGGTCATGCGACACAAAATTTTCCAGAGTTTCCTATCCTTCGTACTCACATGGATGCAATGGATACATCCAATAGCACTCTAGTAGTCACCATCCGAGATCCGCCGACGGTCAAGAATAAGTCATTGCGAGCCAACCATCCTTGTGGAGTTTGCGGCTTGTATGGTCATTACTTTCACCATTTTCCAGAATTTCCCGAGTATCGGTCAACCCTTTGTGACCTTCGAAAACACTCTCGTGAGTCTGACATCACTGTTCTTGAGGAGATCCACCCTCTAGCTTCTTCCTTGGACACAACCAACACCATATACATGATCTCCAGTTCCGCTAGTCCTTCTGTCTCCTCAGTTTTAGAGGATCCCTCCGATCTATCCACGTGTAGTTTCAATAATGATGAGGAGATTCTTGAAGCTCTTTCGACTCCTAAGTACCCTTGGGATGATATGCACCATAGCTCATTCTTCATTCCTGATGAACCTCTCTCATCATGGGATCAATACTCAGTTGAAGCCAAAGACTTCATCCATGGCAAAGTCGACTGGTTCAAAAACCCCATTCCGAAACCCGACGCCTTTGAAGAGGGTAATATGGCTAACATTTAGCCAACCATTAAGGTTAACATATCAACCAAACCTAAGGTCGTTGATATAATAATAAATATTTTCTGAGAATAAGAGTAACGAATTGCTTGATAAGAATGAAAAGTTAGAAGAGAATGTTTCAGGGTAGTTACCAGTACAAGGTGGAAGGAATCTCATTTGCGATATGATTATCACAGAAGATACAAAAATTAAATATTATTTGAATTATATTAAAGACAAAGAGGTGGTAATTAGTGTGGCAAGAAAAAGTTGTACAACAACAAAATAAACATTGGATAGGAAACCAAATTATACAACTCAGAACACTATAAATTTTCTTAATACTCTGTATGAAGAAGAGCTAAAAACAATGGGTATTAAGGACATGATTTCAGTCATAAATTGGTCAAGGAAGGGTATTGGGAAGCATCAACACATTAAAAGTGCCCAAGCAAAGGCAGACCAGATGTTACAACAAGTGAAGTCTTTCAAAGGATTGTTTATATAATTGTTTGAGAAAGTTCTACCTTCTTTTTGGGATGACGATGTAAAGTTGATATCTCAATCTGAATATCAAGATTTGCTTGTTAAAGCTAAATCACAAAAAGTTTGAATATATGACTCGGTCTTTGTCAAGAAAATTTAGAATTGATAAATTAGTTGTGGACTTTGAAATAATGGAGTCATTCAGAATAACTGGTGCCAATATGCCACCTATTTCCTATGTAGATCATGTGGAGCTAAGGATACTAGCTAAAGAAATGAAGAATATTGAAGTGCAATCTAGAGACCAATGGAATACCATTGAGAGATTTGGAAAAATGAAATATATATTATTTCAATGAACTCTACCCTTAGATCCCTTGCACCATGAACTCTACCCTCAGATCCAACTAATATAGGGTAGGTGCTTTTGCACCTAGGTTATGCCTTCTTCCCCGATAAGTGTGACCTGGACCAAAACTCTAGATCACACTTGTCAAGGATTTTGGAGCAACCTAGGTCGCTACTATGACCCATTTTTGTGCAACTCGTAGTGCAAAAACCCCTATTTTGTGCAACCTGAGTCTTGCTGCTGATTTTATGTCCTAATCGTGACTATTTTACATTTCTGTGCAACCCTCACCACACATGTTATGCCAATAGGTGCGACCTGCACTTTTTTCAGTCCTTTGCGATGTTTGAGACCCTTTTCCAGACCCCCTGTATGTGTTCTACCCCTTCCCCGACTTTTTCCTTCTAGATCTGATTGCTTGCATTCCTATTTCCCTTACATGTGAGCCCCCTTAGTCGAGCTTGGTAGTTGAGACCCACAGTGTGTTTCCTACCACCTGTTAAGTTCCTTATGCACTCATTTACTTGTGTGCATTTTGTTTTCTGAAAGAATTAGCTGTTTTGAAAAATATTTAATGTTATTTATTGCTATTTATTTTTTTCATTTGTGTCTCGGTAGCGAGATCACTGGGGTTTATACATTACACACCTTTTGTGCACACATCTCACACCCTAAAGTAAAATGCTTGGTTCATGACCCTAAGCCGAGCGTAAATTTTAACTTAACTCAATCGACATTGTTACCTCATTTGAGGACCAAAACAATATTATCATTAAGTTAGGACACTAGGGATATGAATCCAAATAACACTGCTTTGTTACTTACATCTAATACATAGTTTTTGTCCTCTAGGGTACCAAATTCCTTTATTACTTGTTGACATGGCCGCAACCAGTTTTTTGGGAGGGCCCCCGGTCTGCAGGGGTAAGCCACAATGAAGGGGTTCTGGAAGTCAGGGTGGAATACCCCACTCCATTATGCATCGAAGGATAACCCTTCATAGTCCTCCTCGTGCATGCCAAGGACCATACCAGGAATCTAGGAAAAAAGGGATGAAGTGCCAGGAAAACATCCTAGACGTGTCATTAACGAGGTAGCCTAGTTTCCAGTCTATTAGAGCTCTTTTACTCGAGGTCCCTCTTAGTAGTGGGATTCTCTTAGCCTCTTGTTCTTACATTTTGTATTGTTTGACTGTGGATTTGACCACCTAGTAAAGGATATGATTTGTGAGGAGATTCCATCTTGTATCTAGGAGTTTTCTTGCATTTATACCCCATAGGTTAGTGCATCATTTGTTGAAATATTGTAACTTCGAAGAATATTCTAAATGTATCTGATTGTTGTAATCTATTAGAGATGTTTTATTCCTCCATCGAGATGTTACTATTGTATTTGGTCATCATAGAGTCATGAGGTAAAACATATGTTGGAATTCAGGTCAATATAACCCTTCAAAATATAATATAATATTGTTTTGTGTCTTCCTAGTTGAAGTCGACCCAGTAAGTTTGTTGGGGCTAACCTGTTAGGGAAAAATTCAAATAGAGGAAGTGTGTTCCTCATTTGAAACACACACACACTTGTGTATAACACATATGAGAGAGAGAGAGACATCTTTAAGGAGAAGGAACACCTATTTGGGGTTTTATCTTTGTACTTTTGATACATCTATATAGAGGAAGTTTTGCTGGGTTTTCTTTCCATAAAGGGTTTCCCATGATAAATATGTGTCTATCTTGTGATTGTGTTTCTTTCAGTGATCCTACATTTCTATTGTTGTGAAATTGAATTGAATACTAATGATATCTAGCTAGCATATGGAATATTAACATGGTATCAGAGCTAGCCTAAAAAGAACAACTTTCACAAGGTGAAATTCTCTCTCCTCTCCCTTGCAAGAAATTAGGGTTTCTGTCAAAGTTGGGATTTTGGAGATCTGATTGCATAGAAATTTGCACCTCCGTAGAGGGCATCCATTGAGACTTGGATCGAAATTTTTGAGTGGATAGATCTCCAGGAAAGTCAAACCCTAGTTTTTCTTTGGTCCAAAAAACTACAAAAAACAAAAAAACCAGAAAACTGCAGAAACTGCAGATCATAATATCACAAGTAAATTTTGAGAGCTAAAGATTTTGAATCTCCATAAACTAAGTGTACCATTCAACTCGCCTCAGTCAAGCGCATCTCTTGGTAAGGTTAGTTATATATTATGAGAAATTTCATTTTTTAGTGACCTCCTAGATAAGATGGCCCCAAGCACTAAGCTAGAGGACAAGCTATAAGGCATAGAGAAATTTCGAGCATGGAAATATAGGATTGGTCTCATTATTAGAGAGAATGAGCTTGACAAATACATCAAAGGAGAAGTTGCATAACCTGAAGAGGATGAAGCTAAGGAGAAGCACACGAAGGACCTGATTAGGGAAATGAGGATCATTGTTGATCCTATCAAAGATCACTTGATTCCTCAAGTGTCATCCAAAGAAACCCCAAAGGAGATGTATGATTCCCTATCTAGAATTTATGAAGGAAGGAAAATCAATAGAAAGATGAATTTGAGAGCTCAATTGAAGAGTACCAACATGAGTTAAGGATAATACATTCAACACTACTTCACAAGGGTATCCCAGTTCAAGAAGAAACTGGAAGCCATTGGAGACTCCCTTGATGAAGATGAACTATTTATGAATTATCTCAATGGTCTCACTAGACCTTAGGATTCATTCATACAAACTATGTGTGCCAGAAAGGAAAGCATGAAGATTGCATCTAAGAGGAGGTTATAGTAGTCAATAGAGAATCTCTACTTAAAGAAGATGATCAAGCCCTATCCACCCATACAAAAAGAGGAAGAAGTCAATCTAAATTTAAGAAGGAAATCCACAAGGAGTCTTGACCTCCCAAGAGGTTCCAAAGGAAAAGAGGAAACAATAAGAGGATAGACTACTCCAAGTTTCAATGTTTCCATTGTCACAAGATATGACACATTGCAAGAAATTCTACATTGAAGAAATAAGAATACAAGAAGAAAAACAAAATACATCATGCACACCTAACTGAAGATGAAGAAGAAGAGGAAGAAGGACCTCAAAGAAAACAAAAAAAATAAGAAGATGCAGAAGAGTATGTATTATTCTATGCACTCTCTGGGTCTATGCCACCTAGAGAAGATACATGGCTTGTTGATAGTGGTGCTTTAAAGAACATGAAAGGACAAAAGAAAACTATGTCAAAACTTGAAGAGAATAACTCTCCTTAGAAAGTATCATTAGGATATGACTGTCAATATCCTATCAAAGGTATCGGTGAAGCAAGCTACAAGCTTGATTCCGGAACCCCCATGAAGATGAAGGAAGTCTTATATGTACCAGGTTTTAAGAAGAACTTACTTTTTGTCTCAGCATTAGATAAGAAAGGATATAGGGTTCCATTATTAGATGGACAAGTAATTATGTGGCCCAAAGGAAGATGCAAAAGAGTATGTATTATTCTATGCACTCTCTGGGTCTATGCCACCTAGAGAAGATACATGGCTTGTTGATAGTGGTGCTTTAAAGCACATGAAAGGACAAAAAAAAACTATGTCAAAACTTGAAGAGAATAACTCTCCTTAGAAAGTATCATTAGGATATGACTGTCAATATCTTATCAAAGGAATCGGTGAAGCAAGCTACAAGCTTGATTCTAGAACCCCCATGAAGATGAAGGAAGTCTTATATGTACCATGTTTTAAGAAGAACTTACTTTCTATCTCAGCATTAGATAAGAAAGGATATAGGGTTCCATTATTAGATGGACAAGTAATTATGTGGCCCAAAGGAAAATCAATTGAAGATGCAGTTGTCATTGATGAAGAAGAAGGAGGATTATATAAACTCAAGGGACATTAGGAAACAACCCTTGTTCATGAGACCACTAGCCTAAGTGAACTATGGCATAGGAGGTTTGCTCACATCAACAACAAAGCACTGCCCCATGTGAGCAAAGTAGTAACAAATTTACCATATTTGAAGATCGATCATGAAGGCACTTGCAAAGGATGTGCAAGAGAAAAGAATATCAAGAATCCATTTCTGAAGAGTGAAATGAAGACTAAAGGTACATTGGAATCAATTCATTCAGATGTATGTGGCCTAATTCCCTCCACATCTTTGAGTGATTATGAATATTATGTTACATTTATTTATGACTATTCAATAAAGACATGGATATATTTCTTGAAAACAAAGGATGAAGTATTTGGAAATTCAATGAATTCAAATCCTTGATAGAGAATCATTTAAAAAGAAGAATCAAGACACTCAAAACAGACAATGATGGAGAATATACTTCAAAATAGTTTGAATCCTTTTGTAAAGAAGCTGGAATCAAGAGGGAACTAACCACTCCCTACAATCCTCAACATAATAGTGTTGCATAAAGAAATAATATGACCATTATGGAAGCAATGAAGGCAAGGATACATGATCAATATTTTCCTATGCATCTACGGGATGAAGCAACAAGAACAACGATTTATGTACATAATAGATTATCCCATAGTGCCCTTGAATTCAAGACTCTATAAGAAATGTTCACATGAAAGAATCCAAAAGTGAGCCATCTCAAGATATTTGGTTGCCCAGTATATGTTCACATTCCAAAAGAAAAGAGAACCAAGTTGGACCCTTCTAGAAAGAAGGGAATATTTGTTGGATACTGTTAAGTCTCCAAATCCTTTAGAGTATACATTCTAGGATTCCATCACATGGAGATTAGTAGGGATGTAACATTTGACGAAGAAGCAACTCTCAAGAGATCCAAAAAGTGCCATCACGAAGAAGTATACGAAGAAGATGTGCCTACCATAAATGTAGAAACTACACCCTCCCCTGAAAATGAAACATTATAGGACCATGATATGCTAGAGCCTCAAGAACCTCCTACTATGAATATATAACGAAAGATAAATCTTGCTTGGGTAAGAGAAATTATACAAGAAGCAGAGAAGTATAGAGCTCCATAAGGCTCCACAAGAATAAGCAAGAGATCAAATCCATTTTCTAGTTATGTAGCTTTGATTTGTGATCTTGTAGATCAAGAACCTACCAGCTATGAAGAAGTTGTACACAAGAAAGAATCAGTAGAAGCACTTATAGAAGAATACCAATCAATAATGAACAATGATGTTTGGGATATAGTTCCCAAACCAGAAGGCAACAGTGTTGTATCTTCCAAGTGGATCTACAAGATAAAGCATGAAGCTAATGTAAGTATTGAGAAATACAAGGCATGGTTTGTGGCTAGAGGATTCTCGCAAAAAGATGGAATTGATTTTGAAGAGATATTTGCACCAGTAGAAATGTACACTTCCATTAGAACCATCATGGAACTTGCATCCTTGATGAAGTGGAGTTTACACTAGATGGATGTGAAGACATCCTTCTTGAATGGTGTTATTGAGGAAGAATTGTACATAGAACAACCACAAGGATTTGAAGTTGAAGACAGACGAACTCATGTATGTAAGTTGAAGAAGGCTATGTATGGACTAAAGAAAGATCATAGAGATTGGTATGGAAGGATATATAGATTCTTGACGAACTTGGGCTTTACCAAAAGTAAAATTGACCCTAACCTTTACTTTAAGTTTATGCATGATGAACCTCTCATATTATTGTTGTATGTGGATGACTTACTTCTGACAAGAAATGAGAAACAAATTGCAGAGTGCAAGAATAAGCTCACTGAAGAATTTGAGATGAAAGACCTTGGATTGATGCAATATTTTCTAAGTTTGGAAGTATGGCAGAGCCCAGAAGGAATATTTCTCAACCAAGGAAAGTATGTTGTAGAAATATTAAAAAGTTTTGATATGTTGGATTGTAAATCCATGGCCACACCCATGGATACCAACCTGAAGTTGTTATCTATTGAATCATCAGAGTTAGTGGATGTGACTCAGTACAAACAAATTATTTGGTCATTGATGTATCTCATGAATACCAGGCCAGATATATGCTTTGCTGTGAAACACCCTGAGTCAGTATATAGTTAAACCTAGACGTGTTCACATGATAGTTGCAAATCATGTGATGAGGTACGTGAAAGATATGACAGACTTTGGTGTATACTATGTTGGATATCATGACTATGGATTGTATGGTTGTATAGATGCATATTGGGCTAGAAGTTTCCCAGACAGGAAGAGAACCTCAGGTGGATGTTATCGTTTGGAATCCGCAATGACCTCATCGTTTAGCAGGAAGCAGTCTAGTGTTTATCTCAGCACAACTGAAGCATAGTATATAGCAGATTGTTCAGCTAGTTGTGAAGCCATATGGCTTTGGAAGTTGGTGTTAGGTCTATTTTACCTGGATTTGGATACCAACGTGATTCTATGTGACAACTAGAGTTGTATAAAGATGACAGACAACCCAATGTTCCATGAAAAATCAAAGCGCATAGAAATACAATATTTTTACATACGGGATATGGTATAGAAGGGAGCTAGAAAGCTCCAGTATGTGAGTACCGATGAGAAAGTTGATGATGTGTTGACCAAGCCCCTATCTCAAGTAAAGTTTGAATACTTTTGTGACAAGCTTGGTGTGGTTCAAAGGGACCTTCCTTGAAAGGAGGAATAGTGATGATGATGTTATAGACCTTCCTCGTAAGGATGAACAATGATGATGATGTTATAGACCTTCCTTTTAAGGAGGAACAACAATGACGATGTTGCAGAACCTCCTCAAAAGGGGGATTCGGGTTGATGATGTTGTAGTGGGATTGTATCATCCTTGGACATTAGTCTGTTATAGCAGATTTCACCACTCTAGGTGAATCACACTTTGTATGGCCTTCCCCTTTCCCGCTGCAGACTCTTTAGACCCCATGGACCATATTTTATCCTTTGATGTTTCCTTGATCATCCCTAAAACTATATAAAAAATGATATACGCGTCTTTTTACCCGATAATCGCGTACATATGCGGGTTTGACTCCTATAACCGCATACATCGGGATGTGTGCATAGTCCAAATCCGTTTGGTATTTTCCTTGACATGGATCCGACTCATTTGACTCCTGGCCTTCCATATGCCTTGAGATCGCTCGGATTCGACCCTTCATTATCCCTTGTGAAGCTATATAAGGAACCCCTTGGTACATTGAAGGCATATAGAGAGATTGAAAGCAACGAAACTATAGTCCATTGTTGTCAGAATTTATGCTTGAGTCTGCATCCCTTTGTCCCTTTGGAGCACTGTTGTGTTCTTCCCAAGCTTTCCTTTTGCTAGTGAGCTTGCTATCGTGAGATGGAGGATTGAGGTGGTGGAGGCCCAAGTGGGGGATTTAGTTTCTTCGGTTCGTAGACGTGCCGTCAGAGGTTGTATCTATCTTGTAATATCTGATTTATATTAATAAGAACTATCTTTTCCTGTCCAATGATGTGTGTTTGATTGAATATTGTATCCATTGGAATATGTCAAATGGTTTTACATTATTGATTATATATGCTAGAATAGATCTAACACCATGATATATAGTATGCTTGTATTGTTTACTTGTTGTTGAGGAAGTATTATATCAATTCAAGCTGAATATTGGAAATCTCAATGGGGATCTACTTCAACCGTCTGGAATAAGGTACGAAGTCTGATCCTTTAGTGTTAGACATTTTATTTCTATTGCATATTGGGAAAGATTGATTTCTGGATTCAAAGCTGTCTATTGTGGTACCCCAAGCCATAGGAATTTCTCTCCGTAACATAGTCCTAAAGTGATCCATAGAATTTTGTCTCCATGAAGTGGTAGGATTGCATCATCCTTGGACTTATGTCCTAAAGTGATAGGGATTGATCATCTCGTAACTAGATCCATAGACGTTTGTCTCCGTGAAGTGGTAGGATTGCATCATCCTTGGACTTATGTCCTAAAGTGATAGGGATTGATCATCTCATAATTGGATCCGCAGACTTTTGTCTCTATGAGGTGGTAGGATTGCATTATCCTTGGACCTATGTACTAAAGTGATAGGGGTTGATCATCCTATAATTGGATCATGTATGTTGAAGGTTATGTTGTCGCTGATGATGATGTTGTTGATCGAAAGATCAAGTGTTGCTGCTGATGATCGAGTGAGCTGCAGAAGATGAAGATCAAAGATGAAGACTCAGTGTTGTAGAAGATGATGTTCCCATGCTGCAGATGTTGAATATGTTCCAGTAACGGTTCTAGTTGCTGATGATTGTTGAAAACTTATAATGACATATATATGTATCACCTTGATGTTGTTGAAGATGATGTCTCTCCTTGATCCTATAGTTGTTGTTGTCAGCAGAATACCCTTCTCGTTAAGGGGGAGTGTTGAAATATTGTAACTTCAAAGAATATTGTAAATGCATTTTATTGTTGTAATATATCAGAGATGTTTTATTCCTCCATTGGGATGTTACAATTGTCTTTGGTCATCATAGAGTCATGAGGTAAAACCTATGTTGTAAGTCGGGTCAATAGAACCCTAAAAAATATAATATTATATTGTTTTGTGTCTTCCTAGGTGAAGTCGTCCCAGTAAGCTTGTTGGGGATGACTTGTTAGGGAAAAATTCAAGTAGAAGATAGAGTATAAATAGAGCAAGTGTGTTCCTCATTTGAAACACACACAAACACTTGTGTATAGCGCATAGGAGAGAGAGAGACATATATAAAAGGAGAAGGAGCACCTATTTGGGGTTTTATATTTGTACTTTTGATACATCTATATAGAGGAAGTTTTGTTGGGTTTTCTTCCCCTAGAGGGTTTGCCGGGATAAATCAGTGTCTATCTTGTGATTGTGTTTCTTTCAGTGATCCTGCATATGCTATTGTTGTTAAATTGAATTGAATACTATTGATATCTAACTAGCATATGGAATATTAACATAATTTTCTTTCCTAGTAGTGTTGCTTGTTTTCTTTCTGGTCGCTTTGTTGTAGGCTCACATGCTGTGACACACTGTTGAAGTTCAGTTTTAGATCTTTCTTTTTGGCCTGCATGCCACCATTTACAACCTCTCCTTCTACACACTCGATTGTAGTTGGAATTTGATCTTGTGTTTGAAACCCATGATACTTCATTCATCATATAACACACCATCATGCTGCCATTTATCCACCACATTATCATTGAGACTTAGGAGGCATACCCCTCAGTTCATTTCCTTGAACCGTCATCGTCATATCCATATTCGACCTCGTTCACCACCTTCATAGCCATACACTGCATTTGAGTCTAATTCAGATCATATCAATCCAAACCTACCTTGTTCACTTCCCCATATAGCCCCATGGTTGGTGCACCTCCCAACCCCTTTCAGGGGGGATGGTTGATAGTGGACTCATTGTTGATGAAATTGTCATTGATGCCAACATGGACTTGTAGTGGCTCCATGGGGTGTCATTGATGCCACCAAGTCCCACCTCCAGTGCCTTGGACCCCTTACAGAGTGGGTTTGTACCTTGTATTTCCTTGACCCCTTATAGAGTGGGTTTGTGATTTGAATCACCTTATACCCAGTTGACAAGTCCTTGTACCTACAAGGTTGGATCTTGGAGCCACCACATTGTTGACAATGTTGAAGACTCCACTAAAGGTGATGAATACCCTGGAGATGGTGTTGAAGCCTTGATGGACGTTGGAGAAACCCTAGTTGGGTTGGAGAAGCATTAATGACCCATTCTGTGGTCATTCATGTTCTCATGGTGTCATGGTACCCCAAGAGAAGGTCTAGAAACCCCATAGGTGATGTAATGATGGGATCCATAATGAAGCCCTTATGGCCCTCTAAACCCAATATATTGATGATGATGATTTGTGAATAAGCCCTAATTGATTGATGAAGGACATGATGACACCCACATGGCCACCTAGGCACACTAAGTGATGGCGACTTTGAAGACATACCCTTGAAGATGGGATGAAGATGTTGTATGGCACCTAATGATTGGAAAACCCTAATAAGTGATGGTGGACACCCTATTATGTAACAAAACTACATACAATTATTTGGTAAGGTTTGACCCTTGAAGGAAGGGCTTGTATGACAAAATTGAAGTCAAAAATTCAAACTCAAATGACAAATTAAAATTCAAAAGTCAAAAGTCAAAATTAAAATTCTTACCTTACTTACCACATCTTGAAGTCGGCCCTAAGTGGACAACGCTAAATACTATATAAACATGAGATTGATCACACTCCAATTCATCCAACAAGGGTGCAATACCAACAACTCACAACCCACAAATGGAGAGGGTGTGATATCATTAAAATTTGAGATATTTGGTGAACTGTCCATACAGCTGAGATAGCCACAATTTTGGTAAAGTTTTTTTTTGGGCCTAACTGAGGTGTTGACGTAAAAATTTGCTCACTAAGCTCCATCTAGCATACACTAGCTGCAGAGATCCATATCCTAACCCATTTGACCCCCACACCCATCTTTAGCTTATTTTTTTCTCCCAAAGGCTAAAAAATAATTAAAAAGGGCTTAAAAAACCCCAAAAGAGCCAAAATAACCCACTAAAGAGCCAAAAGGCTCACAAAGGGGCTAAAGTCCCCAAAGGAGCTATGAAATAAGGAAAAAGGGATTAAAACCCTAGGTAGGGCCCAAAAACCATAACCAGGGGCTAAAAACCCTAAATTGGTGAAAAAATCTATAAAAGGAGGGGTGGGGGTCACCATCAAACACATTCCATTTCACCCTGCCATCATAATGTCCGCATGAGTACCTTGAGAGCCCTTTCACTCTCAAGCTATTCATCCCTCATAGCTCCATTGACCCCACTTGCTCATTCTCATTCCCTTGGTGTGTTAAGCCATAGCTCCACCCATTCCCAACCTGTGGAGCATTATAGCTCAGAATGACACATCTCTGCCTGTGACCACTTTCCCATGATTCCGTCGCATGTCGACACTTCCATGACGACACTTCATGAAAGTCACTAAAAAATCACCTAACTTGGAGGACCTGTATCTTGATTTCTGTAACTCCATTTGACCTCATCTCTACACCGTTGGAAAGGTATTTCAGTTAGCTAAAACTTTTTAGAAGACACCAAAGTCTGAAAATGCACAAAAATGCCTTAAAAATGAGTTTGTTTTGTCTATATGCAACTTTCCCTTATGGAAACCCGTGTATGACACGCGACTTGTCGGTTATACAACCCACGTGTGCTTTTATACG
The DNA here is from genome assembly GCA_001517045.1 of Pseudotsuga menziesii. Classification (NCBI taxonomy): domain Eukaryota; kingdom Viridiplantae; phylum Streptophyta; class Pinopsida; order Pinales; family Pinaceae; genus Pseudotsuga; species Pseudotsuga menziesii. The sequence continues at coordinate 242,008 of LPNX010771397.1, forward strand.
CAACTTTCTGTACTAGCAACCTGTGTTTACTTTTCATGTACGCGATTGTGGTATTCAGCAACCTGCGTATGCCTCTTAAAAATGTAAAAAAAATGCCTTTTGAATTTTGGGTTGTTTGGGTAGTTATGCAACTGACTCCTTCAGTTGTAACTACTTTGTCTTCGCTCCTAACTCTTCCTTAACCATATAAATAGAGGTAGGGAGGTCCATGAGGGGGGACTTGAATATTTGCATTGTTATGTTGGAGGAATTGGAGATCTCTTTTCACACACCTTTTCCCTGGTGATCATCCCCTTGTGTTGTAGAGCTTGGAGGCTGAGTTCCTTGGAGAAGAGAAGCAGCAGAACCGGATCAAGGTTTCGTGAGGTGCTGAACTTGAAGAGAAGGTATACTTGTACTTTTTTTCAAGATTAATAAAGATGGAATGTCCTTCTTCTTCCCCAAATCATTGTTCAATGTGTGATTGGATTTCTGTTTATGATCATATGATGATGTTATTCAGATCATTAGTTCATGTTTATTTGATTATCATTGTTTTATATGTGGTCATAATGGTTTGAGGAAGGTATAATTCATTTTGCAGGTCTCTTGGAGCGAGAGGAGCAAGAAGAGGATTGAAGAGAAAGATCAGCCTTCAGTTTATCAGGTGTGGACCTTTCTTATCTTTGAAACTTGCTTGTATATGCTTGCTGAACATTGTGCATCTCTCTTTCAACCCCAGTATGTTCATGGCCTCTTAAACCCTAGCCATAGGACACTTTCCTTTACAACAGAACTGGCGAATCCGCTGGGGATAGCCTTGTCTGTTTGGGGTTTATTTGTCTTTCTTTCATTCTTTTGCATTGTTTCAGGTACTTGTTTCCACTTAGGAACACCTTATAAGTCTGATAGAACACTTCCCCTGCCTTCCTAAGGCAGTTTTTGACCTTTTTTGTGAGTTTTTCCACCCATACGCGACTTGCACACTGAACAGTCGCGTGTCTGGTTTGGTACACGCGACTGTGTATACTGTCAACCCGCGTATGATACACGACTTGTTATATATACAACCCGTGTGTTCTTACATACACCACTCACTGTATTAGCAACCCACGTATGACACGTGACCTGTCAGTAGTGCAACCCGCGTGTGCCCCTAAAACAATGTTTTCCTCATTTTTTGTTGTTTTTTCTGCTGTTGTGGGCTGTTTGGTAGGTCTTTTGGTGTCCTCTGCAAGTGCATGACTCCAGGGAGTTAGTGTCATCCCTTTTTGGTTGGTGTTTATCTATGTGGTAAGCCTTTTATAGCATTAGGGTTTGTTCTTTGCTCTTTCCCCCACCTCCTTTGCTTGGTATGATTTTTGGCTTATGTTTTTGGTCAGCCTCCGTTAGTGATCTTTGTTTGATTTTAGAATCTTGTTGGTGTTGGTTTCCTTCTTATTTTGTTGGTTAACTTCACCATGCCAAAATAGTTGACTTGTCTTTTATGCAAGCCTTCCTTCCAAGTAGGGTTTTTACTGACTTTAGGGATTTCTAGAGTTTGTTTGGTGGTTGCATAGCAAAGTTCCTTTTGCTTTGTTCTTATTATATACATACTTTGCTTTGTAGGTAGTTTTTATTTTTCATTTATAAAATAAAATTAAAAATAACATATACTTGTTTTTGTTGCTTTCCCCCCTACCTCCTTCTTTGGCTTGACCTTGTTGGACAAGGTACTGAGAAACCTCTGTTTGTAGGTTTAGATTGATTCTTGGGACTTCTTGACCTTTGTTTATATCAGTCTTATTTGCTCGGTCTCTTCATTCCAGAGTTGTTGGCTTGTTTATCTTTGTGAGCCTTCCTTTCAAGAGAGGTTAATATCTAACTTTAGGGAAACCTAGGGTTTGTTTGTGGGGTGTAGAGTAGTTTTCTATTTGCTTTGCTTACATTACTTGCTTGCATTAGTTGATAGGATGTTTTTATTTTTCATTTATAAAAGAAAAAGACAAAAACACATGTTTGCTTTATATGCATGTAGATTAGTTTTTTAGTCTAGATTGCATGGCATATCATTGTTTTTGAAAAAGTAAAAATAAAAGAATTTGATCTTTTGTGGCTTTCAAGTTTCTATTTGAAAAAGAAAAATAAAGAGAATAGTTTTTGCATTTTGCATTTTGCATTTCATATCTCTTTGCTTAGTCATTTTGTTTCAACTTTGTGTCAAAAGACAACATAAGTTTCATGCCATTTACCCTCTGAATAAAAACAACCCTTAAAATAAACGATATAATTTAAAAATTATTAGTAAGTTTTATTTTATAGGGTCATACACCAACTAGCTCAGGCTAGACTTGTGGATTAGGGAGTTTTAACTCTCTATAAGTATTTAAATTTCAGACGTAGTTGGCCTATCACTAGGTAAATCCTTTTCTACATTGATTGTATCTAGGATGCTCCTCTCAAACGAGAGTTAAGCACGAGGCCGCGTGGAGACTTGGACTGAGGAGATACCCCTCCGATTCCTTGTCGAAGTGTAGACAAAGGTTTTTACGCATCTGGGGATTCTGTCTTAGACAGGGTTTCGGGCTCAGCTACCCTGTCCATGCATATGAATCAGGCTTGCGACTATCCCCCCAGACTGTCAATATAGTTAAGGTATCCTTTAGTCTCTTTGACATCTAGGGTTCATACACAGGTACACCAGAAGGCTATTTCTTGTTGACCTTGGACGGACTTGGAAGATAACCCCAGTAGAAGGTGTGGGAGGGCGATGGGTGATTCCTCTGCTTGTGCCTAAGAACATCTACAAGGACACCAAGTAACTGTCTATCAGCTTTATTTTGGAAAGTATATCTTATACCTGTTTGTCTGTTTCGATTTAGGAATTTTTTAGTGAGTGCTGTGTGGTTTGTCTGTATTTAGTGTGCCTTTAGGTGTGTGCTTTGTAATTTTGGTTGTTTATCAACCTCATACTTTGTCTCCTAGTTTGAAACTCTGGCTAACACCCCTTCGAACACCAACCAAGAGATCCCCATACCGGGAACTCCTTGTACTATTCCTCTCACGGGGAATCCTGGTGTTCCCTTGATGGCCACCTTGAATCCTACCTGGATTCACCCTAGGGCTATTGGTGTGGTTTTTTTCCACTCCAACTGTCTTGAATGCTCCTAGTGCTTCTCAAGTAAGCTCCTTATATCAAGAGCATCAAAACACTGCTTCCCCTTCACCTGTAGTTGATTCTCCTCCTCCTTCTACCTCATGCAGTGAAAGTACTGATACTAGTAACCGATAGTCTAAAAGGAGTAAAAGAAGGAGGAATAGTAAGAAGGCACATAAGCAAGGGGGCACCCGTTCAACCTTTGCAAGTCAAGTTGAACCTCACCACCCAGCCTCTGCAGTTCATGCTGGGGGCACCTATCCAACCTCTGCAGCTCATGTTGGATCTAAGCACTCAACCTCTGCAAGTCAAGTTGATCTTCACCATCCAGCCTCTGTTGATCATGCTGGTGGGATCCTTCCAACCTTTCCAGGTCATGTCGTATCCAGTCACTCAGCCTCTGTTTTTCATGTTGAGGGCACCCATTCAACCTCTGTTGTTCAAGTTGAACCTCCCCATCCAACCTTTGCAATTCATGTTGGATCCATCCACCAAGCCTCTGTTGTTCATGCTGGGGGCACACACTCAACTGCTGCAAAGCATGTTGATCATAACCATTCAACCTCTATTGTTCATGTTGGAGGTGCCCATCCAACCTCTGCAGGTCATGTTGGATCCAGTCTCTCATCCTCTGCAAGTCATGCTGGGGGCAGTCTCTTAGCCTCTGTAAGTCATGCTGGGGGCAGTCTCTTAGCCTCTGTGGTTCATGCTGAAGACAATCCATTAGCCATTGCAAGTCATGTTGACACTATTGAAAAGACTACTCGTTCAAAACATAAGAACAAAGTTTCCTTGTAAGCTTTGTGAGGGAGATCACCTTACTTGTAAATTCCCTTCTATCGTGGAGGTGCGAAGAGTTTGGTTTCATGGTCATCCCATTTTTGAACATTTAGAAGCTTTTCAACAACCAAACTCTCTTAGTCAGGTTGGAACTAGTCACCCGGCCTCTGGTGTTCATGCTGGGGGAAAACTCTCATCCTCTGTAGGTCATGTTGAGAGAAAACAGTCAGCCACTGCTAGTCATGTTGACACCATTGAGAAAACTGGTCGTTCGAAGTGAAAACTTAAGTTCCCTTTTAAGCTATGCGAGGGAGATCATCTTACTCACCAGTGCCCTGCTGTTGCAGAGGTGCGAAGAGTGTGGTCCGAGACTCAAGATTTTTCTTCTCCTAAACAACCTATAGTTTCTCAACAACCTACTCAACCTTTGGTTGATCAAGTGGTCGAACCAATCTCAGATTTGGTCGATCCCATTCTTCTTTCGGAGAGTGGTCCTGATGTGCTTGAACCAATGTCATCTTTGGTCAATCCCACTCTCCCGTTGGAGATTGACTTTCACGAAGCGGTTGAATCAATGCCATTGTCGATCAATCCCAATATTCCTTTGGAGAGTGAAGTGTCTGCTAGTCACATTTTATTCACTTCCAGTTCATATCTTACTGAACAAGGGGGCACTGAACTTGCTTCGGATCAACCCCCACGAAGCTCTCGGATTGCTTCTTTTGATTGGGATAGCCTAGTTGAGCTGCGCCTTCCTTCTGATGCACCTTTTCAGATAAAGGTCAAAGTTGAACCTTATACGATTTCTCTTTGTATTATTGATGAAGGAGCCTCAGTTAGTATTTTTTCTACTTGTGCTTGGCGAGGCATGCGATCTCCCAGCCTTGTGTCGACTGCTAGTTAGTTACTGGAATTTGATAGAAGAACTTGTATAGCCTTGGGAATTCTTGCTCAAACACCTGTTACTTTGGGTGGGAAGACCGTCTTAGTTGACTTCATGGTGATAGAAGACCCCTTGGACTTCAATATGCTCCTTGGATGTGATCATGTCTATTCCATGCAAGCTATGGTGTCAACATTCTTTTGTGTGATGTACTTTAATCATGGCGAAGAAATTGTCACTATCGATCAGTTGGATTTTCTTGATCCGTCTCCTGACCCAACTAGAGACCAGGTATTTCCTTTATTGATTCCCAGTGTTTCTATAGACACTACCCCGCCACAGGTGAGCTATGTGGCCTCATGTCCTTTACGTCCAATTGCTACTGAGAAGCAGCCTCCGTTTTCATGCTTACCTTCTCGGGACATGGTCCCAGCAGTTGACCAGGTGAGTCATCCTATATAGACTGTAGATCCTTCTCTCCACTCTGTCAATCGATTTGAAAGTTTAGACATGTGTCCTATCTCGGATAATATCCTTCCTTCGGATGAAGTTTTCCTTGAGTCTTTGATACAGTCTGACCTTCTTTTGGATGTGGGTTCAGTTGTGACTAATTCTAACACTGGATTGCCTAGTAAGCCTGACCTTTCTTCTTATGTTGGTCTTGTTGAGTCTTTTGACTCTTCCTTCTTGAGTCAGTGATCCCGATGAGTTTGATTTTTCTTATGAATTTTTCAACTCCAATGATATTGAGTTTGTTTCTACAGACTCTTTATCCCTTGTTGATTTTTTCTCTCCTTCTGAGGTTAATATTACTCATTATAAACCCTCGAGCCTTGGTTCTATAGAATCTTCTTCAGTTGATTCTGCCTTGACTTTACCTTTTACAGAAGATAGCAAAGTCGCACGTGTTTCTTCCAAAGTGACCTGCATCGGATCGTTTCTTCTGAATATGATTCTGATGTTGTTGTTTCTTGGAGACAGGATTCTTAGTTGGATTCGCAACTGTTTACTGGCCTCACCTTGTTGTTCAAGTTGTAACTGCATTTGCATGTGCCTTGCTCACGCTTATGAGCCTGATGCCGACTTCCACGCTTTTAGCTCATTGTATAAGCCCTCATCTTTGTTCTCATCGTCGCTAAGCCTTGTATCATTTTTCCTTTGCAACTTGACACCCTTTACCTTGAGGAGATGTTCCCCGAGTGTCCTTATCTTGCTTACTTTCCATGCATTATGTATAGGTCTGTTCCTTGTGCTTGGAACTAGTTTTGCCTGCCTATGACACTGGTCTCCTCGCATTTAGAGCATTCTTTCTGCTCTCCTTCGAGCTCATTAAATACAGTAAGGAGGCCGCGAGTTAACGTTTCCGGACTCGTTAAAACTTCATGGGAAATATTTTGAGTTTCTTTAGGCCCAATTCTGACTCCTCAAAATAGACTTGACTGCCGAGTAAACTTGTTCATTCAGGCTCGTTAAGAATATGTGAATGGGCATCCACATTGGTGGTAGGTTATCGCTTTCTCGGACCATGTGGAATAATACGAGAAAGGAACACTCTCTTTTCTATTTGAATTGAGAAGAGTATTCTCAGGAATAGGTTTATCTCTTTTCCGGACCTGAGGGACTAAATTTACAGAAAAGGAACCCCCGGTATGAGCTTAGTTTTCTCTTTTTCATGCTCTGGACCAAAACA
>LPNX010771397.1:248591-264711 GCA_001517045.1 Pseudotsuga menziesii
TTGTTAAACCTTAAAGAACAAAGCATTGAGTTTATTGTTGTAAGCCCCATTTCTTGTAATCAAATGGATATTTTCGAGTGATCTTGCCTTCCTTCACACTCGTAAAACTCAGGCTATATGCTGCTTTTGAAGGAGCGTTGGGTAGGTGGTAATTTAATCTTTTTCGGACCTTACTGACTAAAGACGAAAAAGGTGCGCCTTTTCTTCTTCGAAAGTTAAGAGAGTTCTTCTTTGGTATGTTTTATACTTTTTCGGCCTTAGGAGACTAAATTGTACAAAAAAGTACCCCCCTGGAGTCTTCTTTGGAGTTTTCAGACTCTCTAAACTATGAAAACACCGTCGAGCATGTACTAGTTCGGGCTCGTAAAATCCACGACTCAGTGCTTTATCAAGCATTCTTCTCTCTTTTCTTCGAGCTTGCCAAAAATGAAGATGGTCCCGAGTTTTCTTTCTTGGACTTGTTAAACCTTTACAAGAAAGAGGGGAAGGGACGTTCATTCACATGTTTTTTACATCATGGCAGGAAGTCTTGTTTCCTTGAACAAAGCACCAGTTTTGAGTCTATCAACAGTTGGGTCCTAGTATTTTGACCTTATCCTGATTCAGAGTTTTTACTCCTCCAATTGGTCTCTTTTCCAATTATATGGGGAATCTGTCAATGTCTCCTACATTGTAGATTTGTTTTGTTGGTCCTTTTTGTGTCAAAAGCTGCCTAAGTCACTTTTGTGTCGTGCTCACCGTTCAAGGATTAAACCTTCGTCGGCCATTCTGTAGTTGCCTTGACCTTTTGTGTCGGCCATTCCTTGGTATCAGTTCATTACATCATGTCTTCGACGTTTCTTGTCATGAAATTCAGTACCAATTCCAGATCCAATTATTCTTTGACTTACCTTGTGTTGGATGATGAAGGATGCCTTAATTCCTTCCTTTCAACGGATCTCTTTTTATCGAGTGCAACACATCTTTCTCTAGGAAGGAGATTTAGATTTTTATGACAGTACCTTGGGGATTGTTGTCATCAGTGGCAATTTCCCTCACTATTGGGTAGTGGGAATACCTTAATGTCTCATACTCGATGGATTCTTCAAGTGTTCGACTTCAAGTCCTTGTAATCACACTTGTTAGAATGTACTAGGTACCTTGGGGACCATTTTAATTAATGGTGGTTTCCCTCGCGTTTGTTAACGGTTATCATTATTGACCGGTAATCAAATGGTTTCCTCCATGTTCGACTTTAGTTCCTTTATTCGCATGGTTAGGATTCGTACCTTTTTTGGACGGTTTGGATTGAAGACCTTGGGCCGACAGTAGCATCGTCTTTTTGCTATTGCCCGAGTTGCGCAAGACCTTGTTATATTGTATATGACATTTTGCTGAGACATAGATCCACCTTGTATTTTTGTGGCTATGATCGATTGTTGAGCATGGATCCACCTTGTTCATTTGTGGCCATGGCTCCTTTAGATTTGATATGGAGCCTTTTTGCATATTGAGCGACCATTATAGTTTCATCAGTTATACATATGTTGGATCCACCTTATATATTTATGGCGATGTTTTGTATATGGACTTGTATGTCCCAGAGATCAATTTTTCCAACATTTATCTCTCTTACAGGTACCTTTGTTCGAGCCTTTCGATCTTGGATTCTCTGCTCTCTACATACTCAGTTGTTTCCTTTATAATGTATTTCGGCTATCGTCTTCCCCTCTAACCTCACACATTAGGGGGCATCTATTATATCTCAGAATGACACATCTCTGCCTGTGACCACTTTCCCATGATTCTGTCGCATGTCGACACTTCCATGACGACACTTCATGAAAGTCACTGAAAAAACACCTAACTTGGAGGACCTATATCTTGAGTTCTGTAACTCCGTTTGACCTCATCTCTATGCCGTTGGAAAGGTATTTCAGTTAGATAAAACTTTCCAGAAGACACCAAAGTCTAAAAATGCCCAAAAATGCCCTAAAAATGAGTTTTTTTTTGTCTATACGTGACTTGCCCTTAAGGAAACCCACGTATGACACGCGAATTGTCAGTTATACAACCCGTGTGTGCTTTTATACGCGACTTTATATACTAGAAACCTACGTGTACTTTTTGTGTATGCGACTATGGTATTCAGCAACCCGTGTATGCCTCTTAAAAATGTCAAAAAACATGCCTTTTGAATTTCAGGTTGTTTGGGTAGTTATGCAACTGACTCCTTCAGTTGTAACTACTTTGTCTTCGCCCCTAACTCTTCCTTAACCATATAAATAGAGGTAGGGAGGTCCATGAGGGGGGACTTGAATATTTGCATTGTTATGCTGGAGGAATTGGAGCTCTCTTTGCACACACCTTTGCCCTGGTGATCATCCCCTTGTGTTGCAGAGCTTGGAGGCTGAGTTCCTTGGAGAAGAGAAGCAGCAGAACCAGATCAAGGTTTCGTGAGGTGCCGAACTTGGAGAGAAGGTATACTTGTACTTGTTTTCAAAATTAATAAAGATGTGATGTCCTTCTTGTTCCCAAATCATTGTTCAATGTGTGATTGAATTTCTATTTATGATCATATGATGATGTTAATCAGATTATTAATTCATGTTTATTTGATTATCATTTATTTATATGTGGTCATAATGGTTTGAGGAAGGTATAATTCATTTTGCATGTCTCTTGGAGAAAGAGGAGCAAGAGGAGCAAGAAGAGGATTGAAGGGATGCTTGGATGAACCTTCGTTTGGCTAAGGTATGAACCATTCTAATCTCTGAAACTTTCTTGCATTTACTTGCAAAACCATTTGCATCCACCTTTCAACCCCAGTATGTTGATGGCCTCTTAAACCCTAGCCATAGGACACTTTCCTTTACAACATGGAGAGGCAGCATCAGAGTTAGGGCATGGTGGCCGTCCTTCAAACTACATAGGTATATTGTGTTATGTCTTGCTTTGCTTATTTTGCAATCCATATATGCTCATGTTTAGCTTAGCTCTAACAGTTTGTTGCAGGGTTTCATCTTTTCATTTATAACATTGTTTTGTAGGGTTTTATTTTTCTTTCCTCACAGAGACTCTATCCTTCTGTCCTATAGACGGAAGGTAGTTGCTTCTGCACACAACCAGGGTTTTTCCTTGGCTACAGTTTGGCGACCATATTGAGTCGATTCCATAGGATCCCTATTTTTTTTTTTAGTTTTATAGATATTTTTCTTACATAGTTTGATAGATATTTGGTTACATTGATATATATTTTGATTTCATTTTTTTTATTGGTTCAACCACAGTACTAGTTACTGTTGGCTTTTCTTTGATTTGCAAATCGTTCAACTATGCAAAAATGATCGAAACGAATTTCTGAAAATTACCTCTGTTCAGTCACGTTTTCTGCCCAAACAGTTGTTCCATTTGCAGATCTATCCATTGTTGGAGATTAACAAGCATGTTTCAGAAGTGGGTTTTTAACTGTTTGAGCTAATTCCTCATGGTTTGATCACAATCCTCCCCGCAACAACATGTCTTCTACAGGTGCATGATCCATTTTTTCATTGTAAACATTTTGGGTTTGTTTGTTTGCTTTCGGATCTGACTTTCAGATTGCATGTTTGCTTCTGTTCGGACTGTTAGTGCGGCTTTGTCACCACTGTCCAACAACCTATTTTTTCCTGCAAGTAATTTGTTCAGTGTTGACTGGGTATGTGCTTAATCATTTACAAATACAAATCTGCCTAAATACTTAGTTTATTTCAGCACAGTTAGTTTTTAAGTATTAAAGAATCAGTGGAAATAAATCCCCTTGCACAGCCCTTCCTCCTCTACTCAGTCATCACCCTCCGGGGTATTCTGAGATAAGACGGAGGGTTCTGCAAGTGCAGTAATAGGCACCTATTTGATTTATTGCTCTAAGCCATTAAAAACAGGTGACTTGGAAGATAGAGGGGGTGGAGACCATAGGGCGTTTCACAACGTTCGCGTCCTCCCTGTTGACCAACCTTGCGCTTGAAGGGTGACCTGAGGATCTATGGGTGGGCTTGTTCCCACTTTGATGAGAGCCCAACACCCTTTCTTGGCCTATGAGGGATACAAAGATAGGGTAGTCACTAGAAAAACTTACATGGTTGTTAGTTCATAGTTTCATTTTTCAATTGTGTTCATTTTTACTGGTATTTCCACATTAGAGGTTTCCAATTATCTCACGAAAAACAAGAACCATTTGTTAAACCATATATTTGCAAAATGTGAATTAAAATAAGCAGAAACCATTCACAAAAGTGCACACAACCACACCACATAATCAACCAAACTCGGTTCTTTACGCCAAGCAAACCCTTAAAAATAACCAATTTACTTTAATTCAAAACTCTACAATTTGAGGATATAAGTCCTTGATTTCCTTAACCATGGGAAGTGCTTGGTCTATGCCCTAAAACTCATTGTGAGGAGTAACATGGGAACCCCAAAGTAGCTGGCCAACAAGAGGAATTTCCAAGCGAAATGGGCAACGACCCCTACCGATTGACTAGAACGCCCGTGAGGAAAAAGCTAAGCATTGTCTTCTGGAAGTCTTGGTGGCCGAGTGACCACCTGTAAGCCAATAGAAAACCATTGAAACTGGGATCCAATTTTCATTACCAGTCACTATCAGGAAGACACCATTGATCCACCACGCTCTTCCTCATGCCTAAGATGCGATCCACCTTAGTTTGGTTCTTTATACCGTCATCGTTGAGACCACTCTCGAAAACCCTCCTCACCATCAGAAGGCCATACAACCTCTGATTCTGACTCAGATTCCTACCAATCCAAGCCACATTTTCACACCGTACTATCTAGCCGCATGGATAGCGTAAATCTTGACCCCTTCTTTGGAGGGACGTTTGGTAGAAAACCTATGTCCATGCCTCACATTTCAACCACAATTGCAGCTAGCAGCCCTAGCAATGCTACAAATGTCATGGTGAGTTTACAACCCATTAGCGGCGGGCCCACACCAACCCCTGTCATTACCACAGTACCACCATTCATACCTGGAGGCAGTGGCCCTTCCACGACTGTCTCGACTATCCCCATTGTGGGAAGTCAACTTCAAGTGCCCCCAGTCACGTAGGGACATCACATTCATGCAAACCCAGGTTCCATCATTGCTCCCCCACTCACTAACCTCGGGTTTAACCTCCTGTTCATGGCTCTTCTTAACTTTCCTGATTTGGCCAGGTTAACTAATGACCCAATCATCCACCAACCCCATTGGCCTCCTATGCCAACCAAACTCACCTTAGACATTCCAAAGTTTGAGGGGAAGGCTGGTGAGTGCCCTCAAAATCACATCATGTCGTTTCATCTATGGTGCTCTTCGAACAACATCATGGATGACTCGATCAGACTCAAGCTGTTCTAGCGCACCCTCACCAGCGTCGCATCCAAATGGTACATTGAGCTACCTCAAGCCTCCTACCCAACCTTCAATTCCTTGGATTTCATGTTCCTTCAATATTTCCAACTCCCCATCAGATACGATGAAGGGGTGGAGATCTTGTTATCTTGCCGCCAGAATACTGCGACCCACATAACCAACCACATCCATGAGTGGCGACGACGCTGTAGTTTGTGCAAGATTTAGCTTGATGAAAGGATCTTCCTAGATTGGTTCCTAAAAAATTTGCTACCACCTATAGCAAAGGATGTCGCATCCGAACATCCCCAATCCGAAGAGGAGGCCATCTTGAAGGCCCATCAATTTGACATGATCTATGCTAAGTCTGGATACCTGTATACCATAATTCCAGATGCCCCCCGTGTCGACAGCTCCTACCACGACATGCCAGGGGCATCCCATGCTGCGGATGACATCATACACTCCATCTCCTAGCATCAACAGTATTACATGAAACCTCCTAGGATGCCACCGCAACCAATAAACACCCCTAATGTTTCCCAACAGCACCCAGTGCCCAACTACTCTAGGATGATGGCACATTCTGGAGCCGCCACCTCTTATGTGAAGCCTGTGCCACCTCAACAATCCCATGCGCTGACTTGGCCAGCACAAGCATATTTGAGACCAATGAACAGATTTGAAACCCCTCCAGCTCCTCCGGTATATTATGCACCACCCATGCAATATGCTCCGACCCCTGCTCTAGCTTCCCTAATTCCTGCAGGGCAAGTTTTTTCTCAGCAAAATCGTCCCAACCAACCCGCCCCCAATAACCAACAAGGGAAGGGTAATAGAAACAGAGCTAGGAACCGGGGCAACAAACAACCCCAAGGAGGTGGCCAACAACCAAACCCTTCCAACAATGGCGCCAATTCTCCAGCTCAAAATCCCCAACATACTAACCCACCTCGACATGCTCCATTATAGACCAACCATCCATGCCAACTGTGCAATGTCTGCGGGAACTACACTCACGAATGCCCTTTCATGGAACACGCCAAAAAATCTCTCCAAGATGAAGCTCAGCAGGGCACCAACATGGAAACCCAACCTAATCTAGCACCACCGGTTCCTCCACCCATGGTGCTCTAGAACCTGTTACCAATCCAAGGATTGGTAGAAACTGCACCTTTGCCCCCTCTTGCTTCCATTGTGCCCCCACCTAAAGAAATAGGCACCCATCACCTACTGGCAATGACAACTGAAGAGATCAAACTGCTGACTAGGAGAAACCAGTACAGATCTTCTACTGAAACCGCTGACCCATCAGTGACATCTGCATCCAACACTGCCAATGTTCCTCTTCATCTCCCTATCCCCCCCATGGATAGGGCAGCTAGAGGTCCGAGACTCCCCTTTCGGCGTCTCACCAATAACACCACCGCCAGAACGACAATAAATTATAGCATCGTTGACGATTTGGCTCAATCACCTACCACCATGTCCATTCTCGAGGTGCTCAAAACATGCCTGCCATAGCGGAAAGCATTATTATCTTCCCTCGGTGCCGTAGATTCCTTCGACTCCAAATTGATCACTTTTTATTTGGACAACGGAGAGCCCACAATTCCATCAACGATTGCCTTCCAAATTTCGGTATCCATTTGGAATTTGGTTGTGCATCGCTGCATTGTAGACGAAGGGGCATCAACTTGCATCATGTCCACATTGGTTTGGCAGAAACTTGGATCCCCTCTCCTACAACCATCCACTACTACTCTGCGTGCTTATGATGGCCACCCCACAAAAGCTCAAGGCATCCTCCCACACGTTCCCATCTCATTAGCCAGAAAAACAATGTTGATTGACATAGAGGTGGTCAATGCACAGTTGGGCTATAACCTTCTCTTGGGAAGGATCTACATGTACGCCATGAGAGCCATGGCATCCATTGTGTTCTGCCTTATGATGTTCCCTCACGACAGGAAGATCGTGACGGTGGACAAGCTAACTTACCACGATCCATAGGGGCCAATAGCACCAACCAATGTTATCCCTACTGTTGATACCGCCTTTGATAGTGCAACCACCCCATCTTTATTGGCAGTAGGCCCCGGTTTGTTCGTTGACACTTCCATGACGGCTTCCTTCCCCTTGGTACCACCTCCACCTACACTAAGCGAGACTATGGATTTATGCATGCTCTCATCTAGTAGCCCCAATCACAGCCGCAGCCACAACAACAACTGCAGCCCCAACCACAACTGCGGCCCCAACTGCAGTCGCACCCCCAACTACAACTGAAACCCCATCCACGAATGCAACCTCAAATGAAATCCCCTGGGAATTATTGGGACTCTCTCCCAGTCCATACAATTCCCTTCCTCTTCCCACCATTTGGTATCGTAAGTAAGCTTATTATGGCTACTTTGAATTTACCAATCTTTACGCTGGGAATTCTAGTATGGTACCTGGAACCACCCGCCCAACCCTCGATGCCCCAGGTTGTGCTGACTCCCATCCAAACTATTGATACATTGTCATGCCCCCCTCCTGGCCCACAAAAACCACCTTCTGCACTTACACCAGCCCCGCCTCATCCAAAGAGGGCTAGGGGAAAAAACGCTAAAGCGATAGTCGAACCCTGGTAGACTCCTCCATGTGCCGTGTGTGATGTACATGGTCACGCAACCCAGAATTGTCTGGAAATACCCATACTTTGCACACACCTGAATGCCATGGATACAATGAAGGATTGTCCAGTCGTCGTCCTCCCAAGTCTGGCAACAGCCAAAAACAAGTCTTTGAGGACAAACCATGCATGTGCCCTTTGTGGCTTGTATGGACATTATTCTCACCACTACTAAGACTTGGCTAAGTTTCTAATTGCCCTAAGCAATCTTTAGAAACATTCCCTTGAATCTAAAATCACGGTCATTAAGGAGATCCACCCTTCAGTTTTGTTCTAGAACACCACAACCATTTACATAATCTCTAAATTCAGTAGTCCTTCTGTCTCCTCACCCGTGGAAGATCCACCTGATCTATCCCGACACCACTTTCGCGATGACAGAGAGATCTCTAAAATCACCACCGGTTTTACACATTTTTACTTAGCCTATGGCATGGAGTCAGGTCTTCCCATTGAATTCCAAACTCTTCCCCCACATAATTTGCGCCAACTACAGAGTTTCCAAGGCAAGGTCAATTTCCTTTGCCAAAGGTCCTATGCTTGAGTCGCTCACCATGAAGCACTTGGGGCATAGTTTTTATTTTTTGTTTTACATCATTTTTTACCATGATTCGGTGACCCCATCCAGTTGTTGTTCCACGTCTAGTCGCAGTGAGTCCATTTTATAACACCATTACATCATTTGCATGTGAGCAGGTGGATCTAACATATCCACCCTGCCCCTGCACCGCTGGAATCCCACTTGAGGGTGCGGTCCCACTTCTACACATGCACACTGTATGTTACGGGTATGATATAGATACCAATAGGCTAGCATATCGTCAGGTCCCTAGAGCTGTCCTAAAGGTCGATGCCTCTTTGTATCTCCCTAGTTGCACAATGCTCCCAGGTCGAGAAACTAACTTTAGACTGCCTCCCTCCCTACTGATTCTGTGGGCCATTTCCTGGAGTCACGCCACTTTGCATGTCACCACATGGATCAATTTGCATGTACGTTGAGCTAGATCCATACCCATAGGCCCCCATTTGGTCTAGTTTTTCCCCGTGCACCACCGCACCAGGGGTAGCATCACTAGATGCTAGTCAGAGTCATCCAGGGTTCGTTTGAGACACCGTTCACACCACCGGGTTTGGTTTTCCATCCTCCGTCTCTTGCTGAGACCCTTGTCTCGTGCTCCCACTATGATTTTCTGGGCCTTCACCAGAATTCACCCCGATCTGCGCACCATCACGTGAATATTCCTTTGTATGTATTGGCATGTTCATGAGCCATCTGCTCCATCCATACTACACAGATGGCCACTTTGGACCACCGCCCGTTGTCCCACAACAGGGCACCATTAGTGCCCCATTGCTTGGTTGACCATTACAGAGTTTCTGTTAAGCTCTTTTCTGACTCCTAAAAGAATGAAAATATTGCTGAGTTCCTCTGCTTCCTTTCCGGCTCATTAAAGTATAAGAAAGGGAATCTACATCGTCTCGTTTATCTCCTTTTGTGGACTATGTAGACTACCATATGAAAAGGACCACCTTGGCACACTCAAGCTAAGGATGTTTCCCTTTGCATTGGGACCGAACTCTACAAAAATGCTCATCATGGGTTGTCTTTAAGCTCTTTTCTAGCTTTCTCATAAAGAAAATATTGCCGAGCAAACTTGGATTCGTTCATGCTCGTAAAAGTATTTGAATGATTGTCCAGTCAGTACAACTTTAACCTTTTTCGGCCTGATTGGACTACCAACGGTAAAGAAGTCTCTCATCCCAAAAAGGATGGGAGAACTTGCCTATGTACACTTTTATCATTTTTTGGGCACAAGAGACTATAAGAAGGATCCCATAAGTCACCAAGAGAGAATCCTGCTATAGCACTGTTTATTTCATATATCGTGAAGCATCTCTGTACACCTCGGGCCAACAAAAAGAGTACGTAAAAATGATTGACATCTTCAAATCTGAAATGTTCATCATCAACAAACTGAAATCATGGGGTTTTATGCTTTATGTGGAAAAAAAATTACCTGTCACTTGGAGACATATCAACGGTAGAAGAGTTGTGGCAATAATCCTGGTCAAGGTTAATGCATTTTGAGTTTTTGCAGCAACAGAAGTTGAGGTGTCACACATCCTAGTTAACTAGGACACAGTCCAAATTTGATAAGGTTGAAGTATTTTACACCGTTCTAGTGTTGATTTCTTACTCAAAATAATCCAAGTTTGGTTTAGTCTTGTCTTCTACAGCAGACATATACAAAGGTTTGACATATACAGTAATAAAGGTAAGTTATTGGTAATCATGATGCCTTAAGTTACAAATATAGTAATAAAGGTATATTATGATGCCCTGGTTCCAGTTGCACAAACATGAATGAAGTGACATGTGTGTGATATGCATATCCAACCAAGTATACAATGTAGAGTCTGTCGAAGCCTTTGATTGCACAACTAGGGTATCAATGTAATATGACCTGTTGAAGATGGTGTTTTTGTTTATGGTAGCAGTCATAAAAATACCATAAATAGTTTTGAGTTCCATCAGGTGATATTGACAGAAGTATGGTTTAGAGTTGATAGATTGACATAGAATAAGAATATTGTATGTATGAGTAGACGTATGATGATGACGAAAATCCTTGACTGAATGGTTGAAATGCTATAATGTGATAATGATACATACTCTGATAGTGATGTACACCTTGTGATGAACACCAAGATGATGACATGATCATCTAGACCTTGATGTTCCAGACCTTGCCTTGAAAATGATGATGGTGGCAGTCTTCAGAAGTGTCACCTAGAGTTACAGCATCAAGCATAGAATGACTAGTAGAGATTAATGAGCTATGTTTACCAGCATAAGAATTATTGACCAAAGGTTGATTAGAAGCAGTGATGAGCAACAACGTCGATAAGCAACAGAGGTTCATGAACAGAACAATGAGCAGAGAAGGTGAGGAGACCTAACAGATGTTGATGAGTAGGTGATGGGAAGATATGATGAACATGAGCAGAGATGGTTGAGTATCAGATTGATGGAAATAAATTATTAGAATCAAGCTTGCAAGTATTGAATTTCACATGAGGATTGGACTCCTCAAACCATTCTTAGTTGGAGATAAGAAAACCAGGTTGGGTCCTATTTCAGAGTTGGTGTTGATTGTAATCGAGAAGATTGTTGTATTCAATGTACAATAAATAAAAATCAAATTACAAACATTCTTGTGTCTACTTGATGTGATGTTTATGCCTATGACATATGGTTGAGTTAACAGATGCATATGGTTATGTGATTAATGCTTGATATAATTTGATTAAATAGAAGAAGGTTAAAAGTTTTATAAATTTCTCTCACACTGATTCACCCCCCCTCTCAGTGTGGCCATTGTGTCCAACAATTGGTATCAGAGCCGACCTTCAGTACAAGCCTAGCAATATTGAAGGAGATGCTTAGACACAATGGAAGAAAATGAAGAGTCATCAAACAATGATGTTCCTGTACTTGATTTGACAGATTATTTCAGTTGGAGGAAAAAAATGAAGGTTTATATGAATACATTGGGTGTTTGAGAGATTGTGATTAATCCACATTCTCCACAAAACAAAAAGGGTAAATCAGCTGCACAGAAGGAAGCAAAGAAGGGAAATACTACAGCCTTAAATTTTCTCATGGATGGACTTCCCAGCTCAGTGAAGGAAAGTGTAGGAGAGTACACTTCAGCAAAACACCTATGGTTCAAGTTGGAGAGTTAGTGCCAGAAGGCAAGACCAGAACCCGAAAAGAAAGATCAGGAATGAGAAGAGAAGCCCACAAAAGAGATCAATCAAGAAGAAGAGAAGAAAGAAGAGGAATCCAATAAAGGTATGGACACTTGTGATTGTAATGATAGATTTTGTGATTAAATTGAGAAGGTTCTTGTAGATGTTGATGAAGGGATATCAACGGAAGAACATGAGATACATCTCACGTTGTCGAATATTGATACCAGATCCAATTGGTTTCTGAACACAGTAAATATGAACCAGAGTGATTTCACGAAGTTCAAAAAGAAAATCTTGGATTCCCTTAATGAATATTAGTAGAAGACCATGACAATGAAAGTGTTGCTTGTGTATCTCAAAAACAAGGACAAATACTTGTGGGATAAAATGAAAGACAATGATGTTGAATTTGAACAACTAAAGACTGAATTGATTAGTAAAAAAGAAGAACCAGAAATACCTGTTGAAGAACTTGAAGAAACTAGAGAGGTCAATAATGATCTAAAGACTCATCCAGAGGAAGCCAAGAGGATAGTATAAATCCTGAAGATTCAATTAGAAGAAAAGGAGGAGACTATCTAGAAGATGGAAATGGAGGTAGTTAGTCTCAGGAATGAAGTTGAGAAGAATGAATCCTTTGTCAAGTGCCAAGAAATTTCAGTTGTCCTAGATAAGATATTGGATTTCCAAAGATCTCAACTTGACAAAATTGGTCTTGGTTACAAGAAGGACAAAAAAAAATCTGAAGATGACACTTGGTCTCCAAAGACTCCAGAAGCAGGTCCATCAACGCCAAAAGATTCTTCCCATTTACCTTCACATGACACCAAAGACCCTGCTAGTTCAAGAATGCATCAAGAAGCGAGATATATTCCTCAAGGAAGGTTCAGAAAAGAAACAACTCCAAGATGGAACCAAAGTCCCAGGTATGAAAGTGGATTCAATGGTTATTTTATTTTTGTTCTAAATTTGGTCATAAAGCTATGGATTGTAGAATATATGGAAGAAGAAGTGGTGGAAGGCCCAATGACTTAGTTATATGCTAGACATGTTGCTGCCACATGTCATACATTGAGATGCTACACCTACAGTGGGTTTGGTCATAAATCCCAAGAATGTGAAAGTCAAAGAAGTCAATCCAGGAGGAGTCCTTCATACACATCAGCGAGAAGAACGCGTGTAGGAAGATTTGAAGATCATAAGACAAAGGCCTACAGTCAGGGATGCTCTCATACATGGAGACATGAAGTTGATCAAAGAAGTGTTGGAAATTCCAACAGCTCAGTTAAGTGCTGGACATGCAACCATGTTGGTCACATCGCTGCATATTTTCATATGATGAGGTTTTATAGTTGCAGTGGCCTTGGGAACAAAGCTCAATACTATTGGAATACATGGAAACAACCCATGAGGAGGATCTCATACATCTCATCAAGGAAACAAAGTACAAATGAAGGAACAAATATTGAAAGGACAGATGCCAAGAAGCAAGTATGGATGAAGAAGAACTAGCAGTTGCATATAGGAGAGGTTGATCCAAGTAGGGGAGATGACTGCCATATGGAAAGCCAAGTGTAAGGTCTCTCAAATACCTTAGCACACCTTGAGTTCATGAGGCTGGAGGATGAACTCAAAGGAAGAAAGGATGAATACTCCAGGTGTATAGACAGGTCCTAGGATCATGCATATTGACAGGGGGAGCAATGATCGGTGAACAATAATCAATGACAGATATAGGTATGTGGACACCCTTTTCCATTGATTCCAAAGGGGGAGAGATGAAGAAAAAAGGGGATCATGCTCACAGGGAGAACATGAGTTTTTGTCATCAATGTTAAAGGGGGAGTTTGTTGATAAAATTATCATTGATGCCAACATGGACTTGCAGTGGCTCCACAGGGTCTAATTGATGCCACCAAGTCCCACCTACATTTCCTTGGAACCCTTACAGAGTGGGTTTGTAACTTGTAGTTCCTTGACCCCTTATAGAGTGGGTTTGTGCCTTGAAGTACCTTGTACCCAGTTGACAAGGTCCCTGTACCCACAAGGTTGGATCTTTGATACACCACCTTGTTGACAATGCTGAAGATCCTAATGAAGATTATGAAGAACCTAGAGATGGTGTTGAATCCTGTATGGACGTTAGAGAAACCCTATATGGGATGGAGAAGGATTAATGACCCATTCGGTGGTCATTCATGCTCTAATGGTGTCATGGTAACCCCAGGAGAATGTCTAGCAACCCCATAGGTGATGTAACGATGGGATACATAATGAAGCCCTTATGGCTTGCTAAACCCATGCTATTGATGATTATTTGTGAACAAGTGCTAATGGATTAATGAAGGACATGATGGCACCCACATGGACACCTGGGCACACTAAGTGATGGTAACTTTGAAGACATACCCTTGAATATGGGATGAAGGTGTTGTATGACACGTAATGATTGGAAAACCATAAGAAGTGATGGTGGACACCCTATTATGTACCAAAAATACATACAATTCTTTGGTAAGATTTGATCCTTGAAGGAAGGCCTTGTATGACAAAATTAAAGTCAAAAATAAAAATTCAAAGGACAAATTTAAATTCAAAATTCAAAATAAAATTTCAAATGGCAAATTTAAATTCAAAATTAAAATTCTTACCTTACTTACCACATCTTGAATTCAACCCTAAGTGGACAAATCCAAATACTATATAAACATGAGATTGATCACACTCCAATTCATCCAACGAAGGTGCAATACCAACAACTAGCAAACTGAGGCAGCAACAGTAATGGAATGGAGAAGGCGTGATATCATTGAACTCTGAGATATTTGGCGAACTGTCCATACACCTGAGATAGCCACAGCTTTGGTATTTTATTTTTTTGGGCCTGTTACCCACCTATATCGACTAGGTGGCAACTTCATGTACATTGCAGATGTACATATTGCGCAATTTGTACCATGGATAAATCCTAAGGATTTTTCACTCAGCAAGACATTTCTGCCCCTTTGTACATGAATAGTCTGCTCCTCTACGTGGTATAACTAATGTAATTTTATATGTCAGCTTGGGTCATTCCTCTAAGGATGTCACCATGGAATTTATTATCAGGGAATTCCTCTTCACCAAGTGTTTTTTCCCGTTGCAGTTAATTTTGTTATTTAACAATTTTAATTGGTTGGGTTTGTCACTCACCAATCCTCCAAAGTGGCGAATTGGTGTTCTAATAATCAAGCCCATAGGGTGGCTAAGGTTTCAAGTTGTTGTCCATGAACATGCTACCATATATTATAGTCTTGTAGAATTTCATTAGGATTTTAATTTTAATTTTAATTTTATTTTTTCATAATTAATTAACTTTACCATTGGGTGGTTAATTAATTAAGTTTTGATGTAATAATTTATTTTCTTGATGCTTGGAATTTTGTAATAGGGTTTATGAATACAAATGAATATTATATGACACCCCCTAAGCCATAGGTTCAAGTCCCATGTCATTCTGACAAGGGGTTAGGAAGTTGGACCGGTTTTGGTTATAACAAGGTAAATTTTCCTAGGAAATTAATTTAATTTCCTAGGGTAAAAAATTAAATTATTTTATTTTTGAAAAAACAAATCAAATAATGCCATTGTAATTAAGTTTGGGGGTTGGCTAAGAATAGTCAATATTGATTTTGAGTAACCCCCCCCATGGTTAAAATAAAATTTTTGATCTTTTAAGTGGGGTGCCCCTCTTATTTTTTTCCAAGTTTACTTAGGAAAAATCAAAATTCGAGTAAAAGGGGGTCCACACAAGGTGGAAATGCACCTAAAAAGGGGGGCTCTAGTATGAAGGAGGATTTTCTAAGGGGGGCACTAGTATGAAGGGGCCCATGTTTGGGAGGAAATCACTCCCAAAGGAAACACGCTAAGCCTAAAAAGGTCAACCAAGGGGAGGTTCCAACCCTAGTTTTTATTTTATATTTTATTATTATAACTCCACCAAAGGGAGGCGCCCTTGATTCTTATTGGAGGATAGCAAGCTCAAGTCAAAGGAAAAAACTAAATCCCTAATAAAACATGGTTTTTCAAGAGGGTTTTGGATCCAATGGGTTTTGTGTTTTTCCCTATTTAAGAAGGGATCTTCTCCCTCACTCCACACGATTTTCTCATGCTAAGGTTATGCTACCAAATTCTCTCATCATCTTCTCTCACATTTTTCTCAAGCCCTAGAGGCAATTAGAGGAATTTTGGGGTCTAAAATGGGCCTCCTAAGGAAAATAATAAAATAATAGTTAAAATACTAAAATAATAGTTAAAATAATAAAATAATATTG
>LPNX010771397.1:264906-311702 GCA_001517045.1 Pseudotsuga menziesii
TCTCATTGCATTGAATCTTTCCCTAGTTGGTCCTAATAGAAGTAAATCTTTGGAGGATCTCTATCTTTTTTTGGTGTTTGGTCTCTTCTCTTCAAACTTGAGGTAAAAATAATTCATTTTTGTGAGATTTATTTATTTTTTACGTGCATAGATTCCCTTTGTAAAGGTTTTTACAAAGGGGACTTGATAGTGAATGGTTATTTGATATTGTTTGTGAGTAGTTTACTTTAGACCTACAAAGGTTTTTGTAGATCCGTTTGGGTTACTCAGCTCTTGCTTGTATTTTGTAGATTTCTCTCACATTCTTTGCAGATCCGAGGGTTTGAAGGAGGGCCTCTAAGGCTAAGCACTAGATCTATCTTTTTCAATCATAAATTTGATATTTTGTAGGGTTTTAGGTGGCTGGAAATGCATTTCACATCCCTCTAAACTTCACTTTTCAGTCATTTGTTCACGTAATTTTTTTCCCTAGTTCCTAGTTTTTGGGTACTAACATTTTAACTAGTTTGTTGGAGTTTCTTTTCATTTTACAATGATCTTTTTCTTGCTAGTTGTAGTAGGTTTTACACAGTAATCACTTCCCAAATCGGACTAAAACACCTAAACTTTCAGCCACTTCAAAAGGGGTTCAAACCCTCGTCTTTCTCATTTTTTCTTATTATTTTGTAAGCCCCAGGAGAGTCTCCTCCTGGGTATTCTCTAAAATATTTCAAAGCAATTTTTAATCATATTGTAATTAGGTAGGAAGCAAATCTAGGAAGTAGATCACTAGTTGTGCTTTCATTTTCAAATAGATCTAATATTTTTTCCAGTTTTTACCCACCTTCTCCTTTAGGGAGATTGATGTGTGGTTAGTATATTTGGTTTAGATTAGTTTACTTTTCAAGAATTTCTCTTCTAAACTAAGCATTTAGTTAGACCTTTACTTTTCGTCATCTAGTTT
This sequence comes from Pseudotsuga menziesii, assembly GCA_001517045.1. Lineage (NCBI taxonomy): Eukaryota > Viridiplantae > Streptophyta > Pinopsida > Pinales > Pinaceae > Pseudotsuga > Pseudotsuga menziesii. Next base: position 265,850 of record LPNX010771397.1, read on the forward strand.
ACTGTTTTGAAGGAATATACAACCTAAAATGTCTGTGTATCCTCTGCCCTCCGTTATCTCCCTTTAGGGAACTCGGATCAAGGGTATGAAAAGTGGAAAGGCTCAAGGGCTTTAGGAAATCTAATTAGCTCACATTTATTTCCTACAAATCTTTAAGTTTTTTCAAATCAAATTTATTCTATTGTTCCAGAGATCAAGTACCGCCACCTCCCATAAGGGATAAAGCATAGGTTGACTCTATTGATTGTTTCGATTGAAATTTACTTGCTGCACTTTACTTGCTGTAAATCAATCGGTAATTTACTTTATGTATTGTATTTTATAACTTGGAAATTAACCAACTTATTTTTCCCCTCCTCTACTCGGTCATCTCCCTTTGAGGTATCCTGAGAAACGACGGGTGGTTGAATAAGTTTAGTAATAAGAATCCACTTAATTATTTTTCTCTTCAACTAAAAACAAGTGACTTTGGAACCTACAGGGGGTGAGAGATCATTGGGGGTCTCACGACATTCATGTCTTCCTTGTTGAGCACTATGCACTTGGGGTTTGAACTGTGGATCTACGGGTGGACTTGTTTCCACTTTGTTGAGAGCCCATCACTCCCTCTTTGATTTGAATAATACGAAGTTGGGGTAGTCACACCACCGTATCTAAAACTTAATCCAAGACTTCAACTTTAATAAAATTTACCTAAAAGGAACCAAGAGACATTAAAAAACGTCCCACCAACATTTACTTATTGTTTTAGGTTCAATTTGCCTTGCTGTTCAAGGTTTCCTTTTCCAAGCAATTTTCAAATACTTGCGTTACTGTTCAAGCCTTTGTTTTACAAGTACTTTCACATTTCATTTTACCGCAAGCATCTTCTTTCAAGCATCTAATCTCATTTGGTGGCATCTTTAAATCTATTGGGTAATAATCACACCGTCAATAAATTGTAGATCTTGCATACTTAATTTAATTCTTTTTCTTCAAGCATTTTGTGTAGTTGTTAATAGTTTTTCCATTTATTCGTTTGTCTATAAGCATTTGATTTAACTATGAAATATTGTTCATATTGCACAACCCATTTGACTACTTATATTGTAATCTTGTTTAGTTCAGACAACATTTAAACTGTGGATAAACCAATCTAGTTTAATTTCTGTAAAGCTGTAACTCATTTACTTGACTCCATTTGTTGATAGGCACTAGTCTTCTATATCTTAGGATCTGCTTATCATTTAATGAAACACCTGCATCGCATGTTGCTTGTCATTCTTGGGACAGTATAAAGTATTAGCCTTACAACCTTAATAAAAGATCCCTTTAACTAATAGTTAATAAACTTGGGAATAATTTCTTGTAGGGACTACCTCCCTTGGACATGTTGGGATTTGGCCTAAATAGAGGAGTTGGTAGACTGTGGTGATAGTGGTGCCCAGCTGTAACGTTCCCCCAAGGGCACAAAAAGCAGGTTGAAGACTTTCCCGTGTCATAAAGTGTGTATTAGGCGGAAAAATATTTGGTGTTGTTGCCGAGGACAAGTCATTTGTCCTTAGTCTGACTTAATTAATTAATTTTTGGTTTTTGAATTATTTAATTCTTTAAAGTGATAATAAAATTCTTAATTACATTTTAATAATTTACCTACCCATATTAGAGTTGTCGTTTTCTCCAAGTGGCGACTCCACTTCAAAATATAGTGAGGTATTCTACCTGGAGCCATTCAGGTGGTCTCTTTAACTCCCTCACTGAGCTTGAAAGGGTATACAAGAGGAGGTTGAATAGAATTTATCCCCGTAAACTCCTTGCAACTCTTCGAGAAGAGACATCTTTGATATCCATTTATTGTTTTCCCAAAAAAACCAACCCTCACCAATGGATGATCTATGCAAGCCATGTGATTTCTCTAACATCATTGGTTATCCTGATGCCTTGGTAGCTAAAGAAATAGAAAAGTTACCTTCCTTTCAGGGTAATAATGACATCAGTGCCAAGTCTCACATCACCAAGTTCAACTAGTGCATTGCCAAGTGGTGTAATGCTAGTAACTATGAGGATGTCAAGATGAGGCTGTTTGTTTTGTCTTTAGAAGATGATGCCATGGAATGGTTTCAAGAGTAGAATGGAAATAAGTTCAAAAATATCAAATAAATCATTGAATCCTTCAATGATAGATGGGGTGATAGAAGGGATAGCCATTTCTTGTTGGCAGCCTTGCATACTATCCACAAGAAAGAAAATGAAACCAAGGAAGAATTTAATAAAATGTTCAATGACTCGGTAAAAAGTCTCCCTACAAGAATCAAGCCCCAAGAAGAATCTCTCTTGATTTATTACATTCAAGCATTTGAAGGAGAAATGAGATATCAGATAAGGTATAAGCAACCTACGGATCTGAAGGATGCACAAGATAAAGTCATCAAGATAGATAAAAACATGCAAGCTATTGGTAAATCTAATATTCCTGGGTTTTCAAGGGGTAGTTCTTCAAAGGCTAATGAAGTAAAATATGTTAAGTTTGAAAACCAGGAACCTCAAGGTTACTCCCTAGATAAGCTCACCCAATTGATTAAACAAATGGAAGTGAATCATGCTAATCAACTAGCTGCCATGCAAGAAAACGAAACATCATTACAAAACAAGGTAATTTCCTTGGAAAGAAATAGAGGAAATAATTTCCATCCAAACAAGCCAAATGATAGGTGGCAAAACCAAAGAAGCCCCCCACCTCAATATCAAAGGCCCCCAAATCCGTTAGAGTCTACTAACATGGTTGATCATCAAGCCATTCCATATTGTATACCTTGTGGATATTTTCATGAAGAATCTACTTGTCAAGTTTTTCTGCAAATTCCGAGTGAGAAAATGGCTGAAAAAACAGAGAATGAACAAGTAAATATGTGTGGGGAAAAGTATAAAATTGGCATCTATGATTGGATGAATCTGGTAGAAAGTAGTCAAAGTGTTTAATCAGTTAATGAAGTATCAGAAGAAGCCTTCGGTCCTAAGCCTAGTGAGAAGCAAGTTTCATATTTTTCTAGATATAGAGGCATGACTTACCAGAGGAATGGTAAGAAAATCCAGGATAGAGAAAGAACTGCAACAAATTTCCCTAAGGCACCTCCTCGCCCTCCTAATTGAGTTTCTCCTAATACATAATTAAACATTGATTTAGGAGGTTGGTTAAATAATGCTAAGATGTTGGTTCCTGTAGCAGAAATCATGAAGATCCCTTCTCAAAAGGGAAAGTTACTCAAAGTGATAGAAGAGCTGTCTCAAGGTAATTTTGACAAAGCCATAGCCTATCAGAATGCACCTGTCATTTTACAGAGTATGGATAGAGGAAATGAAAAGAATCAGCCATTCTTCCTTTCATTGTTAATAAAAAATAATCTTCTTCATAATTGCATGTTAGATTCATGAGCTAGCTCAAATGTCATGACTTAGAAAGTAATGGAACAATTAAATCTAAGGATTTTAAGGCCTTACCATAACATTTGTGCTATGAACAATAAGGAGATTGAATTTTTTGGTTTGATTAAAGGTTTACAAGTACATGTAGCAACATTTCCAGACATTCATATTGAAATGGACATAGTGGTGATAGATGTCCCTGATGCTTGGGGTATGTTACTCTCAAGAAAAACTGGAGCAGACTTAGGAGGAAATATTCAAATGAACTTAACTTACGCCACCATCCCAACCCTTGAAGGAACTTACGTAATATTAAATAGATAATTGGAAATGAAGTACCATGTAGAAGACCCCAGAAATCCAAGTAATGAATTAAAGTATAACACTGATGATTTTGGAAACTATGCGATTTTGGCTAACTCTTTGGAACCCATAGAAGAATCATTTTAATAAGAAAGAGTTAAACAAGTTTGGCATATGCATTTTGATAGGGCTTTTTCTAAATCTGGTAAAGGTGCAGGAATAGTCATTGAATCCCCTTCTCAGAAGGAATTCAATTTTTCATATAGGCTGGAGTTTAATGCCACTAATAATGTGATTGAGTATGAAGATTTACTCCTTGGTTTATAGCTGTGCAAAGACAAAGGTATAAAGATGTTAGAGGTCAAAGGTGATTCAGATTTGGTCATTTCACAGGTCTAAAAACAATTTGCATGTAAATCATAAAGGTTAAAGAGGTATAGGGATGAAATTTTGGACATGATGCCATGTTTTGATCACATAGAATTTACTGCAATCCCTAGAGAATTAAATTCTAAGGAAGATAGACTTGCAATTGTTGCTTCTACCCTTCAAAGGTCACTAGAGTTAGTTGATAAAGAAGTTAAAATGGAAGTTATTTTTAGGCCTTCAGTTCCTGATAATGTGGATAATTGGCAAGTCTTTGACGATGATAAGCAAGTGATTAAGTTCTTAAATAATGTAGAAGAGTTTGCTAGTTTTCACATTAGTGAAGAAGATGAGGGATGTTATTAAATGCAGAAGATAATCATAACTTTAATCCCATTCCTAGAAAACTGGTGTCTCTAGAGAAGGAATTTGATAGAGAAGATGGTCATAAAACCAAGGAAAAATCAGGTACAAAACCATGTGATTACCTTGAAGTAAACATAGGAACTAATGAAGAACCTAGGATGGCTAAAATTGGGAAAGGAACACCCAAGGAAGAAAGAGAACAAATCATTAACTTACTAAGGGAATATAGAGATGTTCTTGCTTTCACATATGATGAACTCAAGGTCTATAGGGAGGATGTAATTCAACATACTATCCCACTTAAGGAATAAGCTAAGACCTTTAGATAGAAATTAAGGAAAATAAATCCTAATTTGGATCCCTTAGTACAATAGGAATTGCAAAAGATGTTCGCAGCTGGAATAATATCCCACACTAGACATTCTTCTTGGTGCTCAAATTTGGTGGTGGTTAGGAAGAATACTGGTCAAATAAGGTTGTGTGTGGATTTCAGAAACCTAACCATTGTGTGCAAAAAGGATAATTATCCCCTCCCAAAGATGGAAACCCTATTACAAAGAGTAACACGGTCTCGTATGATTTCAATGCTTGATGGTTTTTCTGGTTACAACCAAGTCAGAGTTAAAGAAGAAGATAGGCATAAAACTACATTTACAACTCCATGGGGAACTTTTGAATATCTAAGAATTCATTTTAGTTTGTCCGATGCTGGAGCTAATTTTCAAAGAGCTATGGGTTATGCTTTTAGAGGTTTGATTGGAAGGGTTATTGAAATTTATCAAGATGATTTAACAATGTTTTCAAAGGATGGAAAAAGTCACACAGGGCACTTAAAACAGGTTTTTGAAAGATGTAAAGAATTTGGGATTTCATTAAATCTAGCTAAGTCAGTTTTTGCGGTGACATAAGGGAAATTGTTGGGTCACATAATTTGTAAAGATGGTGTGAAAATAGATCCAAAAAGAGTTGAGGCCATTTCCAAGATTCCCTTGCCTAGCACAAAGAAGGGCCTCCAATCCTTCTTTGGAAATATTAATTTTCTTAGGAGATTTATTCCTAATATAGATGAAGTAACTAAGCCCTTGAATAGGTTGCTTAGAAATGATGTTGAATTTCAGCGGGATGATACAAGTAGAAGGGATTTCCAACAAATAAAAGATGCATTTTCCTAAGCCCCTGTTTTGATAAGTACAGATTATTCTAAAGACTTCTACATTTTCTCCTTTGCATCTGAAGACACCATGGCTGGTGTTTTATTACAGAAAAATTACCAAGGCCAAGACCAACCCATAACATACATGAGTAAAATTTTAAGAGATTCAAAATTAAAATATCACATAGTAGAAAAGAAAGCATATGCTTTGGTGAAGTCACTTAAGCATTTCATAATTTTTATTGGGTATGCCAAAGAAAATGGGTATTTTCCTAATTCATCAATTAAAGATGTGTTAACTCAAGAAGAGGGTCTAGGTCAAAGAGGTAGGTGGGTGGATAAAATTAAAGAGTATGAATTCGAAATTAAATCCACAAAGTTGATCAAAGGACAAGGTTTGGCTAAAATGTTAACCGAAAGTAATGAGAAGGATTTAGGTTTGGATGATCAGAATATGGTGTGTCATATTGATGTCCTAGCATCATCCCCATATGTGTTAAAACTTGAGCAAGTTGAATGGTATTCGGATATAATATTCTATCTTAAGAATCTAACATTCCCAAGTCACCTTATTGGTTATAAAAGAAGAGCCTTAAGGCTTAACGAATCCAAGTATGTCATTATTAAAAGATGGCTTAGGATGGAGGAATCCATATGGTATTATCCTTAGATGCGTGGATGAAGTTGAAGCTAAAAAACTAGTGGATGATTTTTATAAAGGATTTTTTGGTGGTAATTTTGCTGCTAGAACTACTACTCACAAGATTCTTAGAGTAGGTTATTATTTCCCACCATCTTTTTAGGTGTACATGAGTTTGTAAGAAAGTGTGAACCTTGTCAGCTATTCACTGGAAAATAGAAGTTAGTTTCCCTTCCCCTTCAGCCAGTTGTTGTTGAAGAACCTTTTCAGCAATGGGGTTTAGACTTCCTAGGGAAGTTTAAAGATAACTCAAGTAATGGGTTTTCATGGATTATAATAGCTACATATTACTTCACTAAATGGGTAGAGGCCATTCCCACTAAATCAACAACTAAAAAGGTAATCATGGATTTTCTTGAAGATATGATAATAACTAGATTTGGAGTTCCTTCAAAGATAGTAACAGATAATGCAAAACTTTCTGTTCAATCGAAATGTCTGCATTTTGTTTAAAGTATGGCATTGTCTTATCTCATGCATCAGATTATTATCCTCAAGGAAATGGTCAAGCACGATCCAGTAATAAAAATTTAATGACCATAGTCAATAAAATAGTGGGGGAAAACAAAAGTTGTTGGGATAGTAAAATAAAGTATGCTTTATGGGATGATAGAATAACAAAGAACGCATCTACATGAAAGAGTAATTTTGAGTTAGTTTATGGATTAGAGGCACAACTACCAGTTCACCTTAGTATTCCAGTGTATCAGTTGCTTCAAAGGGTTGACATAGAGGAAACTACAATTCAAAACATAATTAATCAGATTGTAGAGTTGGATGAAATTAAGAGAAAAGCTGACGACCAAAAATTTAGAAGTGAGGAAAAGACAAAGAAAACCTTTGACAAATCAGCTAGACAAAGGGATTTCAAACTAGGGGATACAGTTGTGTTATGGGATAAAGGAAAAGAAAATCCAGGGAAAGATGGGAACTTTGACAGACTATGGTTAGGTCCTTATGTGATTAGATAAGTATCACGACCAAACTCATTCCACCTTGATCACTTGAATGGTGAGCCTTTGAACATTCCAAGGAATAGTCAACAACTCAAAATTTTCTACACATAGAGTCAACATGGTGTCCAAAGGGACACATTTCTGTAACGTATATCTAACCTTTTCCTTGCATTCTTTAGAGTTTTGTATTATTTCATTCATTTATTGTTTAAGCATATATGTATAGTTATTTGTATAGTCATTTATTTATCCATATTGTTTATTTATTTGTTTCTACATAAGATCTTATGTTGGTTATTGGTGAGACTCTGTGGTTGCAGGTTCTAGAGTTCTCATGTGCTCTCCGATGATCAAAAACACGTCCCCAAGTTGGAGCCAGATATTTCCCACCTATATCAACTAGGTGGCAACGTCCTGTACATTGCACATTTACATATTGTAGAATTTGTACCATGGAAAATCCTAGGGATTTTTCACTCAGCAGGGAATTTCTGCCCCTTTGTACACAAAATGTCCGCTCCACATGCGTGGGATAACTAATGTAATTTTATATGTCAGCATGGGTCATTCCCCTAAGGATGTCACCATGGAATTTATTATTAGGGAAGTCCTCTTCATCGACTGTTTTTTCCCCTTCTAGTTAATTTTGTTATTTAACAATTTTAATTGGTTGGGTTTTTCACTCACCAATCCTCCAAAGTGGTGAATTTGCGTTCTGATAATCAATCCCATAGGGTGTCTAAGGTTTCAAGGTTAAAATAAATTTTTTGATGTCTTAAGTGGGGCGCCCCTCTTATTTTTTCCAAGTTTACTTAGGAAAAATAAAAATTCGACGCAAAAAGGGTCCACACAAAGTGGAAACCCACCTAAAAATGGGGGCACTAGTATGAATGAGGTTTTTCTAAGGGGGACGTGTTACCACCTAAGTTGCACTTAGTGGTTTTTTATCAAGTGATCTTGGTGAACTGGACAAAGATGATTTGTTCGGACTTCAGAAGACCTTCAGAATTGCTTCTAAGAAGTGTTTGTTGTACTATATCACATGTTCATACCCCGTAAGGGAGTTGTAATAAAATGTTTTAGCATGATAGTGTATGTAAAAGAATCGGTCTCTTGGACTTTATTTGTCAATCTGATCAGCCTAGATTGTTTTTTCCCTTGGTTATTATTGGTTGTTGAATAAACGATTGATAATTTCTGAGTTTTTCACTCAATACCTCCAAAGTTGGGGTGGTCAGCTTGGAATTTAGGCCTATTGAGGTTATTGGAGTCTATGTGTCAATGTATAAACATGCTAGGCATTATGGTCAAGTCATATGAACATGTCTAAGTCCTCCTAGGTTTTAATTTTTTCTAATTTTTTAAAGTTCAATTTTTCCAAAACTTACGCTATTTTTTAATAGTCTAAATGGAAAAAATGGTTTTCTAATAAAAGTGGGCTCAAAAATTAGTTTTAGTCATGGGGGTGCTCATTTTCTAACTCAGAGCGTCAGGCAAACCCATAAACCTACTTTTCCTAAGTTTTGAGTGATTTTCTCATCACTCAAGTTAGATAACCCTAAAAATCAAATATTGATTATTTTAATTGATAAATTGATTAAATAATGGAGAAAATCCAAATTCCTAAATCAATGGAATTTGCTTCGATTTGATTGAAATTAGTCTCATCGGCTTTGGATTGACTAGAGCTAACCATTCCTTGACAGAAGGAGTTGATCTGGGCTGAAGAGGGAGTACACCTCAACATGCAATTTTGGGATTTGTGCCCTCTCTCTCTCCTCAACACGTGTGGGCTCATCTAGATGTGATGTGGTTGATGTTTCAGTTAACCAGTTGATGTGCTAGTCCGATCAGCTCTCTAATTTCTAGTTACAATCAGTCAGACTCAGATTAGACTCAGATAGATTCAGATCAAGCTCGTCTTGACTCCTCATACAGCTGCAGTCTCTCTCTCCTTGGGAATTGTGCCCCCTCTGGGGTTCCAGTTTTTGTTATAAATAAAGCACAAATTTCCTCTTCCAAGCTAGTTAGAGTTGGATGGAAGGGATTGCTATTGTAATACTGTTGTAATCTTTTTATTATTGGAATAAGGAAGCTTTGGATACTAAATGGTGTAATGCTCTCATGTGTGTGGAATAAGCATTGTCTTGTGGTTATTGATGTTGCCCGTTTTTCTCTCAATTTCTTCCTTTGAACCTTGTCTGGCTTGAATGATTCAGCTGAATCAATAGGAGTGTAGTTGGGAAATTAAGATTACTTGTTTTTCTATATCTCATAGCATATGTGTTTGAATATCTATAGTATACATGTTTAATAAGCTTATTTGCATGTAATTCTTGTCTCTTTTTCATATATATATCCAGATCTTATAAGGTTTTGTGTAAGGTTGTGTGTTTAGCTTTCAGGTGACAAGGATTAGACGAGCTATGGATCTAGTTTGAATCCACTGCACATCTGACATTTTTGTGAAGGCATTTCCCTTCTGCATTCCACTAAAAAGATTCCATTGCAGATCTATCCAGCAACAGGCCTTTCCCCTTTCTCTTCCTCCATTTTATTAAATTATACTGGTTTACTTGTTTCATAGCTTGGATTGGTTTAGATCTACCATATTAGAGTAAAATTTAACATAGATCTATCTTCTTAAAGATCATAATCTAGATCTTGTTCTTAAAAGGTTTCATAAGCATTCTAGATCTAGCTTTGGGGAAATCATCCTTTTTGCATGGAATTTTAAAGAAAATTTGTAACTTGCATGCATTAGATTTTTATTTTTTATTATGAAATATAAATCTAGCAATCAGTGCACATCATATTGTCTTCCCAAAAGGAAAGCCAATATCCCATGGAAAGCTTGCATTCCTTGGTTCCTTTTTCACCTTTTTATTAACTAGTTTTGACTTAGCTCTTTTCAGTTAAAAGTGGGCTGAACCAAAGGTACTTTAAAAGTGCTTTTGGGCATATTTAAGTTTAACAAGATTTCTGGTTTTTATTAGGTATAACAAAAAAGAGGAGGAGGTGCTTTCTGAGAAGTCACTTTTGGGCCATCCGAAACCCCCTAGGGGTCTCCCCTTTTCCCGAAATCTTTAATTTTTTGCACATTGTAAGCTCTTGAGTTCATTTTGTATAAGAACCAAGAGAAATTATATCAGTTTTCTGATAATGTAACTGCTGGTAATAAAAAATAATTTCGAATAGGATCTTTCGAGCCCATTCCCCATACCCCCTATGGGGATTTGCGTCCTTTTTTCCTTTTTTGTATCCTTCCTATTTTTTGCTCTAGATTAGTTTCATTTATGCAAAATAGTGTACTTCAATTAATTTAATCATATCTTCCATATTCTAAAGTCAAATTAACTTGAATACTTACCCCACGAATCCTAATTGAACCGAAAGGTGAAAGAGGATTGTGGTAGATTTAATTAGAGAACCTGTGGTTTGTTTTATTTTTTGCTGCTTCATTATTCACTGTTAATTTTTGCAAGCAATCTTTTAAAATCAACCCCCTCCTTCATTCCCCAATTGAGGTCCACTTGGACCGAAAGAGGTTCCTGGAGGGTTTTCTTTTTATAAAAAAAATACATCGATTAAAATTTACTAAAAATTACAAAGAATCCGGTGTGTATGCTCTGCGTTTTGGTTGTGGTTCATCCGATCATTCAAGTTGCATCAAAAGCAATGTGAGTGACTAGATTAATTAGGCTTCACTTTTCCCAATTAACCACCATCAGGAAAAAATCCAAAGCCTCGAATAAACCTTAAGCGGTGGAAAAATACCCAAAGGAAGTGGGAACTCGTAGACAATGACCTCAAGGTGTCAATCTCTATTACACCCTAGTGGGTGTATTATGAACATAGTCTCAGAGACTCCATTCATCCCACACATTCCTTGCAGGTAGTCATGAAGGTTTTATTTCTGGACATACTCCAGCTACCCCTTGGGTATATCTGGAGTCCCCCTTCACCTAATTAAATCCACTCATTTTTTCATATTAACTTAAAATGTACTAAGATGCAATTGCAAAACATTCACTCAAATCACATGGAAGCACATTTAATCATTTTGTGACTCCATTTTAAGGCACTGGTTATTTGTTTACTTCTTTCGATATATATATTGTGCGTCATCATTGTGCTTACTTGTGTTTATTTTTCATTTTGTCATCTGTGGTTCTCAATTGTTAATTTAAAACTCCTAAGGAACTTATTCAATTTAATACCATCATACTAAAGTAGTTAGCCTTAGTAACTTAATAGGGTCTACCCCCGTCGGCTTCGTTAGGAGTTGAGCCTAAATGGAGGAGTCAAGAACAAGGTGACAACTTTGACTTGAAACTTTCTCCCAAGGACACACGAAGTGGCTTGAAGATTTCTGCCACATCCCCCCCAGGTGTGTGAAAGGAGACAACAGGGCGCTAGTATGAAGGGGCCTATGTTTGGGAGAAAATCACTCCCAAAGGAAAAACGTCAATCCTAAAAAATTCAACCTAGGGGATGTTCCAACCCTAGTTTTATTTTTTATTATTATTATAACTCCACCAAAGGGAGGTGCCCTTGATTCTTATTGGAGGATATCAAGCTCAAGTCAAAGGAAAAAAATAAAACCCTAATACAAGGTGGTTTCTCAAGAGGGTTTTGGATCCAATGGGTTTCGTATTTTTCCTATTTAAGAAGGGTTCCTCTCCCTCACTCCACACGATTTTCTCATGCTTAGGTTATGCTACCAAATTCTCTCATCTTCTTCTCTCATGTTTTTCTCAAGCTTTGCTCAAGTCCTAGAGGCTCTCATTGTATTGAATCTTGCCTTAGTTGGGCCTAATAGAAGTAAATCTTTGGAGGATCTCTATCTTTTTTTGGTGTTTGGTCTCTTCTCTTCAAGCTTGAGGTAAAAATAATAAATTTTTGTGAGATTTATTTATTTTATACATGCATACATGCCCCTTGTAAAGGTTTTTGCAATGGGGAGTTGATAGTGAATGGTTATTTGCTATTGTTTGTGAGTAGTTTACTTTAGATCTACAAAAGTTTTTGTAGATCCATTTGGGTTACTCACCTCTTGCTTGTATTTTGTATATTTCTCTCACATTTTTTGCAGATATGAGGGTTTGAAGAAGGGCCTCCAAGGCTAAGCACTAGATCTATCTTTGTTAATCATAAATATTATATTTTGAAGGGTTTTAGGTGGCTGAAAATGTATTTTGCAGTCCTATAAACTTCATTTTTTAGTCATTTTTCACCCAGATTTTTGCCCTAGTTCCTAGGTTTTTGGTTTCTAAAATTCTAACTAGTTTGTTCGGGTTTCCTTTCATTTTCTAGTGAGCTTTTCATTGCTGGTTTTAGCAGGTTTTACATAGGAAACGTTGCCCAAATCGTACTAAAACGCCTCAAATTTTAGCTACTTCAAAAGTGGTTCAAACTCTCATCTTTTCTTATTATTTTGTAAGCCCTAGGAGAGTCTGCTCGTGGGTATTCTCTAAAATATTTCAAGGTAATTTGTAATCAAATTGTAATTAGGTAGGAAGAAGATCATTATTTGTGATTTCATTTTCAAATAGATCTAATATTTTTCCATTTTTTACCCACCTTCTCCTTTAGGGAGATTGATGTGTGGTTAGTATATTTGGTTTAGATTAGTTAAATTTTCAAGCATTTCTTTTCTAAACTAAGCATTTAGTTAGATCTTTACTTTTCAATATCTACTTTACTGTTTTGAAGGAATATACAACCTAAACTGTCCATGTATCATCTGCCCTCCATTATCTCCCTTTAGGGAACTTGGATCAAGGGTATGAAAAGAGGAAAGGAATAGGGGATTTAGGAAATCTAATTAGCTCACATTTCTTTCCTGCAAATCTTTAAGTTTCTACAAAGCAAATTTATTCTATTGTCCATAGATCAAGTACTGGCACCTCCCATAAGGGATAAAGCGATGTTGACTTTGTTGATTGTTTCAATTGAAATTTACTTGCTGCACTTTACTTTCTGTAAATCAATCAGTAATTTACTTTCTGTATTGTATTTTATAAGTTGGAAATTAACCAACTTATTTGGCCCCTCCTCCTCTACTCGGTCATCGCCCTCCGGGGTCTTCAGAGAAACGATGGGTGGTTGAATAAGTTTTAGTAATATGAATCCACTTCATTATTTTTTTCTTCAACTAAAAACAAGTGACTTTGGAAGCTACGGGGGCTGAGATATTATTGGGGGTCTCACGATGTTCGCGTCCTCCTTGTTGAGCACTGGGCACTTGGGGTTTGACCCGTGGATCTATGGGTGGACTTGTTTCCACTTTGTTGAGAGACCAACACTCCCTCTTTGATTTGAAGTATACGAAGTTGGGGTAGTCACACCACCGGATCTAAAACTTAATCCAAGACTTCAAATTTAATAAAATTTACCTAAAAGGAACCAAGAGACATTGCAAAATGTCCCACCAAAATTTACTTACAGTTTTAGGTTCAAGTTGCCTTGCTGTTCAAGGTTTCCTTTTCCAAGCAATTTTCAAATACTTGCCTTACTGTTCAAGGATTTGTTTTACAAGCACTTTCACATTTCAGTTTACTGCAAGCACCTTCTTTCAAGCATCTAATCTCATTTGGTGGCATCTTTAAATCTATTGGGTAATAATCACACTATTAATAAATTGTAGATCTTGCATACTTAATTTAATTCTTTTTCTTCAAGCATTTTGGGTAGTTGTTAATAAATTTTCCATTTATTCGTTTGTCTATAAGAATTTGATTTAACTATGAAATAATGTTAATATTGCACAATCCATTTGACTACTTAAATTGTAATATTGTTTAGTTCAGACAACACTTAAACTGTCGATAAACCAATCTAGTTTAGTTTCTGTAAAGCTATAAGTCATTTACTTGACTCCATTTGTTGATAGGCACTAGTCTTCTATATCTCAGGATCTGCTTATGATTGAAAGAAACACCTGCATTACATACTGCTTGTCATTCTTGGGATAGTATAAAGTATTAGCCTTAAAACCTCAATAAAATATCCCTTTAATGAATAGTATCATGAAACTTGTGCAATTGAGTGGTCGTGAATGCGGGAGAGGGTCGAGCCCATTTTCATGGTAAATCTGTGTCCCTTCGAGACCATCAAGGATTTTAATTTGTGGGGTTCCGGGTCCCATTTGAAGGGATTTGTAAGCTCCGACACAGTCCTTGAGCACTCAGGAGGTTGCAGATTCTGTTGAGAAGGGTCGTGACACTTAAGGGAGGCCGAATCCTCTCACTTGCAAGCTAAGACACTTCATAGGAGGTGTGTCAAATCTCTTGAAGAGACTGTGAACCTTTTGAGGAGGACACCCCCATTTCTCAGTTGACATGTGTGTGTAGGGTTGTGTTCTCATTTGGAAAGGGTGAAACTTGAGTTGAACCTCATTCCCTCTAACCATTGAGCACGCAACCTTAACATTATTGAAAATTGTGACCACTTGTACAAATTTGGGTAAAGCGTGAGTGGCTGCAACAAATTTGTCGTTGTTGACTATAATCACCTAAAAAAAATCACAAGTCAACAATGCTATATGAGACAATCTCTTCATTCTAGTTTTTTGACTTTATTTGAACTTAAGAAGGATCCCATAAATCACCAAGAGAGAAGCCTTCTATACCACTGTTTATTTCATAGATCATGAAGCATCTTTGTATGCCTCAGGCCAACATAAAGAGTACGTAAAAATGAATGATATCTTCATATATGAAATGTTCATCTTCAACAAACTGTAATCGTGGGGTTTCATGATTTACATGGAAAATTAGTTACATGTCACTTGGACACATATCAATAGTAGAAGAGTCGTGGAAATAATACTGGTCAAGGTTATTGTATTTTGAGTTTTCGCAGCAACAAAAGTTGAGGTTTCACACATCCTAGTCAAATGGGACACACCGTCCAGATTTGATAAGGTTGAAGTTTTTTACAGCGTTTTGGTGTTGAGGTCTTCCTCAGAATAATCCAAGTTTGGTTTAGTCTTGTCTTCTACAGCAGACATATACATAGGTTTGACATATATAGTTATAAAGGTAAATGATTGGTGATCATGATGGCCTAAGTTACACATACAATAATAAAGGTATATTATGATGCCCTGGTTCCGGTTGCACAAAAATGAATGAAGTGGCATGTGTGTGATATGCATATCCAACCAAGTATATAGTGCAGAGTTTGTCAAAGCCTTTGATTGCATAGTTAGAGTATCAAGGTAGTACAACCCGTTGAAGATGATGGTTTTGTTTATGGTAGTTGTCATAAAAATGACATAAATAGTTTTGAGTTCCATAAGTTGATATTGACAGAAGTAGGGTATTGAGTCGATAGATTGACATAGAATACGAATACTGTATGTATGAGTAGAATTATGATGATGATAGAAATCCTCAGTTGAAGTGCTATAATTTGATGATGATACATACTCTAATAGTGATTTACACCTTGTGATGAACACCAAGATGATGTACTGACATGATGATCCAGAACTTGATGTTGTAGATCTTGCCTTGATAATGATGATGGTGAGAGTCTTTAGAAGTGTCACCTAGAGTTGTAGCAGAAAGCATAGAATCACCCACAAAGATTAATGAGATATGTTGACCTACATAAGAAGTATTGAATAGAGGTTTGTTAGAAGAATTGATGAGCAACAACATCGATAAGCAGTAGAGGTTCATGAACAGAGCGATGAGAAGAGAAGGTGAGAATGCCTAACAAATGTTGATGAGAAGGTGATGAGCAAAGATGATGAGAATGAGCAGAGATGGTTGAGCAATATATTGATGACAATCAATGATTGGAATCAAGCTTTCAAGTAGTGACTTGCACTTGAGTATTTGAATCCTCAAACCATTCTTAGTTGGAGCTAAGAAAAATAGGTTGGGTCCTATTTCAGAGTTGGTGCTCTCCATATCAGTTGGTGTTGATTGTAATTGAGAAGTTTGTTGTCTTCCATGTACAATAAATAAAGATCAAATTACAAAAATATTTGTGTCTCCTTGATGTGATGTTTATGCTTATGAATTATGGTTGACTTAGCAGATGCATATGATCATGTGATTAATGCTTGATATAATTTGATTGAATAAAAGAAGGTTAAAAAATTTAGAAATTGCTCTCACACTGATGCTACTTTTTAAAGAGCTATGGATTATGCTTTTAGAGGTTTGATTGGAAGGGTTATTGAAATTTATCAAGATGATTTAAAAATGTTTTCAAAGGATGGAAAATGTCACATAGGGCACTTAAAACAGGTTTTTGAAAGATGTAGAGAATTTGGGATTTCATTAAATCTAGCTATGTCAGTTTTTGGGGTGACATAAGGGAAATTGTTGGGTCGCATAATTTGTAAAGATGGTGTGGAAATAGATCCAGAAAGAGTTGAGGCCATTTCCAAGATTCCCTTTCCTAGCACAAAGAAGGGCCTCAAATCCTTCTTTGGAAAGATTATTTTTCTTAGGAGATTTATTCCTAATATAGTTGAAGTAACTAAGCCCTTGAATAGGTTGCTTAGAAATGATGTTGAATTTCAGTGGGATGATACAAGTAGAAGGGATTTCCAACAAATAAAAGATGCATTTTCCTAAGACCCTGTTTTGATAAGTACAGATTATTCTAAAGACTTCTACATTTTCTCCTTTGCATCTGAAGACACCATGGCCGGTGTTTTACTACAGAAAAATTACCAAGGCCAAGACCAACCCATAACATACATGAGTAAAATTTTAAGAGATTCAAAATTAAAATATCACATAGTAGAAAAGCAAGCATATTCTTTGGTGAAGTCACTTAAGCATTTAATAATTTTTATTGGGTATGCCAAAGAAAATGGGTATGATCCTAATTCAGCAATTAAAGATGTGTTAACTCAAGAAGAGGGTCTAGGTCAAAGAGGTAGGTATGTGGCTAAAATTCAAGAGTATGAATTAGAAATTAAACCCACAAAGTTGATCAAAGGACAAGGTTTGGATAAAATGTTAACCGAAAGTAATGAGAAGGATTTAGGTTTGGATGATCAGAATATGGTGTGTCAGATTGATGTTCTAGCATCATCCCCATATGTGTTAAAACTTGAGCAGGTTGAATGGTATTCGGATATAATATTCTATCTTAAGAATCTAAATTTCCCAAGTCACCTTATTGGTTATAAAATAAGACCCTTAAGGCTTAAATAATCCAAGTATGTCATTATTAAAAGATGGTTTAGGATGGACGAATCCATATGGTATTATCCTTAGATGCGTGGATGAAGTTGAAGCTAAAAAATTAGTGGACGATTTTTATAGAGGATTTTTTGGTGGTCATTTTGCTGCTAGAACTAGTACTCACAAGATTCTTAGAGTAGGTTATTATTTCCCACCATCTTTTTAGATGTGCATGAGTTTGTAAGAAAGTGTGAACCTTGTCAGCTATTCACTGGAAAATAGAAGTTAGTTGCCCTTCCCCTTCAGCCAGTTGTTGTTGAAGAACCTTTTCAGCAATGGGGTTTAGAATTCCTAGGGAAGTTTAAAGATAACTCAAGTAATGGGTTTTCATGGATTATAATAGCTACATATTACTTCACTAAATGGGTAGAGGCCATTCCCACTAAATCAGCAACTAAAAAGGTAATCATGGATTTTCTTGAAGATATGATAATAACTAGATTTGGAGTTCCTTCAAAGATAGTAACAGATAATGCCAAAGCTATCTGTTCAGCTGAAATGTCTGCATTTTGTTTAAAGTATGGCATTGTCTTATCTCATGCATTAGATTATTATCCTAAAGGAAATGGTCAAGCAAAATCTAATAATAAAAATTTAATGAACATAGTCAATAAAATAGTGGGGGAAAACAAAAGTTGTTGGGATAGTAAAATAAAGTATGCTTTATGGGATGATAGAATAACAAAGAATGCATCTACATGCAAGAGTAATTTTGAGTTAGTCTATGGCTTAGAGGCACAACTACCAGTTCACCTTAGTATTCCAGTGTATCAGTTGCTTCAAAGGGTTGACATAGAGGAAACTACAATTCAAAACATAATTAATCAGATTGTAGAGTTGGATGAAATAAAGAGAAAAGATGACGACCATAAATTTAGAAGTCAGGAAAAGACAAAGAAAACCTTTGACAAATCAGCTAGACAAAGGGATTTCAAACTAGGGGATACAGTTGTGTTATGGGATAAAGGCAAAGAAAATCCAGGGAAACATGGGAATTTTGACAGACTATGGTTAGGCCCTTATGTGATTAGATAAGTATCAAGACCAAACTCATTCCACCTTGATCACTTGAATGGTGAGCCTTTGAACATTCCAAGGAATAGTCAACAACTCAAATTTTTCTACACAGAGTCAACATGGTGTCCAAAGGGACACCTTCCTGTAACGTATCTCTAACCTTTCCCTTGCATTCTTTATAGTTTTGTATTATTTCATTGATTTATTGTTTAAGCATATATGTACAATTATTTGTATAGTCATTTATTTATCCATATTGTTTATTTATTTGTTTCTACATAAGATCTTATGTTGGTTATTGGTGAGACTCTGTGGTTGCAGGTTCTGGAGTTCTCATGTGCTCTTCGATGATCAAACACACGTCCCCAAGTTGGAGCCAGATGTTGCCTACCTATATCAACTAGGTGTTAATGTCCTATACATTGCAGATTTACATATTGTAGAATTTGTACCATGGAAAATCCTAGGGATTTTTCACTCAATAGGGAATTTCTTCCCCTTTGTACACAAAATGTCCGCTCCCCTGCATGGGATAACTAATGTAATTTTATATGTCAGCATGCGTCATTCCCCTAAGGATGTCACCATGGAATTTATTATTAGGGAAGTCCTCTTCACCGACTATTTTTTCCCCTTCTAGTTAATTTTGTTATTTAACAATTTTAATTGGTTGGGTTTTTCACTCACCAATCCTCCAAAGTGGTGAATTGGCATTCTGATAATCAATCCCATAGGGTGTCTAAGGTTTCAAGTTGTTTTCTATGAACATGCTAGCCATATATCTTAGTCTTGTGGAATTTCGTTAGGACTTTAATTTTAAATTTAATTTTTCCTAATTAATTAACTTTACCATTGGGTGGTTAGTTAATTAAGGTTTGATGTAATAATTTATTTTCTTGATCCTTGACATTTTGTAATAGGGGATATGAATTAAAATGAAGATGTTATGACACCACCTAATCCATAGGTTCAAGTCCCATGTCTTTCTGACAAGGGGTTAGGAGTTGGACCGGTTTTGGTTAAGACAAGGTATTTTTTCCTAGGAAATCAATTTAATTTTGCTAGGGTGAAAAATTAAATTATTTGATTTTGAAGAAAAAAATCAAATAATTCCATGGTAATTAAGTTTGGGGTTTTTCTAAGCATAGTTAATTTTTATTTGGAGTAACCCCCCCCATGGTTAAAATAATTTTTTTGATCTCTTAAGTGGGGGCACGCCTCTTATTTTTTCCAAGTTTATTTAGGAAAAATAAAAATTCGACGCAAAAAGGGTCCACACAAGGTGGAAACCCACCTAAAAATGGGGGAACTAGTATGAATGAGGTTTTTCTAAGGGGGGCGTGTTACCACCTAAGTTGTACTCAGTGGTTTTTTATCAAGTGAGCTTGGTGAACTGGACAAAGATGATTTGTTCGGACTTCAGAAGACCTTCAGAATTGCTTCTAGGAAGTGTTTGTTGTACTATATCACATGTTCATACCCCGTAAGGGAATAAAATGTTTTAGCATGATAGTGTATGTAAAAGAATCGGTCTCTTGGACTTTATTTGTCAATCTGATCAGCCCAGATTGTTCTTTCTCTTGGTTATTATTGGTTGTTGAATAAATGACTGATAATTTCTGAGTTTTTCACTCAATACCTCCAAAATTGGGGTGGTTGGCTTGGAATTTAGGCCTATTGAGGTTGTTGGAGTCTATGTGTCAATGTATAAACATGCTAGGCATTATGGTCGAATCATATGAACATGTCTAAGTCCTCCTAGGTTTTAATTTTTTCTAATTTTTAAAGTTTAATTTTTCCAAAACATAGGTTGTTTTTAATAGTCTAAATGGAAAAAAATGGTTTTGTAATAAAAGTGGGTTCAAAAATCAGTTTCAGTCATGGGGGTGCTCATTTTCTAACTCAGAGCATCAGGCAAACCCATAAACCCACTTTTCCTAAGTTTTGAGTGATTTTCTCATCACTCAAGTTAGATAACCCTAAAAATCAAATATTGATTATTTTAATTGATAAATTAATTAAATAATGGAGAAAATCCAAATTCCTAAATCAAAGGAATTTTCTTCGATTTGACTGAAATTAGTCTCATTGGCTTTGGATTGACTAGAGTTGACCATTCCTTGATAGAAGGAGTTGATCTGGGTTGAAGAGGGAGTACACCTCAACATGCAATCTTGGGATTTGTGCCCTCTCTCTCTCCTCAACACGTGTGGGCTCATCTAGATGTGATGTGGTTGATGTTTCAGTTAACCAGTTGCTGTGTCAGTCCGATCAACTCTCTGATTTCTAGTTACACTCAGTCAGACTCAGATCAGACTCAGATAGACTCAGATCAAGCTTGTCTTGACTCCTCATACAGCTGCAGTGTCTCTCTCCTTTGGAATTGCGCCCCCTCTGGGCTAGGGTTCCTGTTTTTGTTATAAATAAAGCACAAATTTCCTCTTCCAAGCTAGTTAGAGTTGGATGGAAGGGATTGCTATTGGAATACTGTTGCAATCTTTTTATTATTGAATAAAGAAGCTTTGGAGGATAAATGGTGTAATGCTCTCATGTGTGTGGAATAAGCATTGTCTTGCAGCTATTGATGTTGCCTGTTTTTCTCTCAATTTCTGCCTCTGAACCTTGTCTGGCTTGAATGATTCAGCTGAATCAATAGGAGTGTAGTTGGGAAATTAAGATTACTTGTTTTTCTATATATGATAGCATATGTGTTTGAAGATCTATATTATACATGTTTAATAAGCTTATTTGCATGTAATTCTTGTCTCTTTTTCATATATATATCCAGATCTCATAAGGTTTTGTGTAAGGTTGTGTGTTTAGCTTTCAGGTGATAAGGATTGGAAGAGGTGTGGATCTAGTTTGACTCCACTACAAATCCGACATTTTTGTGAAGGCATTACCCCTTTGCATTCCACTAAAAAGATTCCATTGCAGATCTGTCTAGCAATAGGCCTTTCCCCTTTCTCTTCCTCCATTTTATTAAAATCTACTGGTTTATTTGTTTCATAGCTTGGATTGGTTTAGATCTACCATATTAAAATAAAATTTAACATAGATCTATCTTCTTAAAGTTCATAATCTAGATCTTGTTCTTAAAAGGTTTCATAAGCATTCTAGATCTAGCTTTGGGGAAATCGTCCTTTTTGCATGGCATTTTAAAGAAAATTTGTAACTTGCATGCATTAGATTTTTGTTTTCTATTATGAAAGATAAATCCAGCAATCAGTGCACATCATATTGGCTGCCCAAAAGGCAAGCCAAGATCCTAAGGAAAGCTTGCTTTCCTTGGTTCCTTTTTCACCTTTTTATTTACTAGTTTTGACTTAGCTCTTTTCAGTTAAAAGTGGGCTGAACCAAAGGTACTTTCAAAGTGATTTTGGGCATATTTAAGTTTAATAAGCTTGCTGGTTTTTAGTAGGTATAACAAAAAAGAGGAGGAGGTGCTTTCTGAGAAGTCACTTTTGGGCCATCTGAGAAGTGTACTTTAATTACTTTAATCATATCTTCCATATTATAAAGTCAAAGTAACTTGAATACTTACCCCACGAATCCTGATTGAACCGAAAGGTGAAAGAGGATTGTGGTAGATTTAATTAGAGAACCTGTGGTTTGTTTTATTTTTTACTGCTTGATTATTCACTGTTTATTTCTGCAAGCAATCTTTTAAAATCAAATCCCTCCTTGATTCCCTGATTGAGGTCCACTTGGACCGAAAGAGGTTCCTGGAGGGTTTTCTTTTTATAATAAAAATACATCAATTAAAATTTACTAAAAATTACAAAGACTCCGGTGTATATGCTTTGCTTTTTGGTTGTTGTTCATCCGATCAGTCAAGCTGCATCAAAAGCAACGTGAGTGACTAGATTAATTAGGTTTCACTTTTCCCAATTAACCACCATCAGAAAAAAATACAAAGCCTTGAATAAACCTTAAGCGGTGGAAAAATACCCAAAGGAAGTCGAAACTCCTAGACAATGACCTCGAGACGTCGATCTCTGTTACACCATAGTGGGTGTATTATGAACATAGTCTCAGAGACTCCATTCATCCCACACATTCCTTGCGGGTAGTCGTGAAGGTTTTATTTTTGGAGATACTCCAAGTACCCCTTGGGTATATCTGGAGTCCTCCTTTGCCTAATTTAATCCACTCATTTTTTCATATTAACTTAAAATGTACCAAGATACAATTGCAAAACATTCACTCCAAGCACATGCAAGCACATTTAATCATTTTGTGACTCCATCATAAGGCACTGGTTATTTGTTTACTTCTTTCGATATATATATTGTGTGTCATCATTGTGCTTACTTGTGTTTATTTTTCATCTTGTCATCTATTGTTCTCAATTGTTAATTTCAAACTCCTAAGCAACTTATTCAATTTTATACCATCATGCTAAAGTAGTTAGCCTTAGTAACTTAATGGGGTCTACCCCCCTTGGCTTCGTTAGGAGTTGAGCCTAAACGGAGGAGTCAAGAACAAGGTGACAGCTTTGACTTGAGACTTTCCACCAAGGACACACCAAGTGGCTTGAAGATTTCTGCCACATCGCCCCCAGGTGTGTGAAAGGAGACAAAAGGGCGCTAGTATGAAGGGGCCTGCGTTTGGGAGGAAATCACTTCTAAAGGAAAAAATTCAATCCTAAAAAAGTAAACCAAGGGGAGGTTCCAACCCTAGGTTTATTTTTTTATTATTATTATAACTCCACCAAAGGGAGGTGCCCTTGATTCTTATTGGAGGATATCGGCTCAAGTCAAAGGAAAAAACTAAAACCCTAATACAAGGTGGTTTCTCAAGAGGGTTTTGGATCCAAGGGTTTCGTATTTTTCCTATTTAAGAAGGGATCCTCTCCCTCACTCCACACGATTTTCTCATGCTTAGGTTATGCTACCAAATTCTCTCATCTTCTTCTCTCATGTTTTTCTCAAGCTTTGCTCACATCGTAGAGGCTCTCATTGTATTGAATCTTGCCTTTGTTGGGCCTAATAGAAGTAAATCTTTGGAGGATCTCTATCTTTTTTTGGTGTTTGGTCTCTTCTCTTCAAGCTTGAGGTAAAAATAATAAATTTTTGTGAGATTTATTTATTTTATACATGCATACATGCCCCTTGTAAAGGTTTTTGCAAAGGGGAGTTGATAGTGAATGGTTATTTGCTATTGTTTGTGAGTAGTTTACTTTAGATCTACAAAGGTTTTTGTAGATCCATTTGGGTTACTCACCTCTTGCTTGTATTTTGTATATTTCTCTCACATTTTTTTGTAGATACTAGGGTTTGAAGAAGGGCCTCCAAGGCTAAGCACTAGATCTATCTTTGTTAATCATAAATATGATATTTTGAAGGGTTTTAGGTGGCTAGAAATGCATTTTGTAGTCCTATAAACTTCATTTTTTAGTCATTTTTTCACCCAGATTTTTGCCCTAGTTCCCAAGTTTTTGGGTACTAACATTCTAACTAGTTTTTTCGGGTTTCTTGTCATTTTCCAGTGATCTTTTCCTTGCTGGTTTTAGCAGGTTTTACATAGGAAACGTTGCCCAAATCGGACTAAAACGCCTCAACTTTTAGCTACTTCAAAAGGGGTTCAAACTCTCATATTTTCTTATTATTTTGTAAGCCCTAGGAGAGTCTGCTCGTGGGTATTCTCTAAAATATTTCAAAGTAATTTGTAATCATATTGTAATTATATAGGAAGAAGATCATTATTTGTGATTTCATTTTCAAATAGATCTAATATTTTTCCAGTTTTTACCCACCTTCTCCTTTAGGGAGATTGATGTGTGGTTAGTATATTTGGTTTAGATTAGTTAACTTTTCAAAAATTTCTTTTCTAAATGAAGCATTTAGTTATATCTTTACTTTCCGTCATCTACTTTACTGTTTTGAAGGAATATACAACCTAAACTGTTTGTGTATCATCTGCCCCCCATTATCTCCCTTTAGGGAACTTGGATCAAGGGTATGAAAAGGGGAAAGGAATAGGGGCTGTAGGAAATCTAATTAGCTCACATTTCTTTCCTACAAATCTTTAAGTTTCTGCGAAGCAAATTTATTCTATTGTCCAGAGATCAAGTACTGGCACCTCCCATAAGGGATAAAGCACATGTTGACTTTGTTGATTGTTTCAATTGATATTTACTTGCTACACTTTAATTTCTCTAAATCAATCGGTAATTTACTTTCTGTATTGTATTTTATAAGTTGGAAATTAACCAACTTATTTGGCCCGTCCTCTACTCGGTCATCGCCCTCCGGGGTCTTCTGAGAAACGATGGGTGGTTGAATAAGTTTTAGTAATATGAATCCACTTAATTATTTTTATCTTTAACTAAAAACAAGTGACTTTGGAAGCTACGAGGGCTGAGAGATCGTTGGGGGTCTCACGATGTTTGTGTCCTCCTTGTTGAGCACTGGGCACTTGGGGTTTGACCTGTGGATCTATGGGTGGACTTGTTTCCACTTTGTTGAGAGACCAACACTCCCTCTTTGATTTGAAGTATATGAGGTTGGGATAGTCACACCACTGGATATAAAACTTAATTCAAGACTTCAAATTTAATAAAATTTACCTAAAAGGAACCAAGAGACATTGCAAAACATCCCACCAAAATTTACTTACAGTTTTAGGTTCAAGTTTCCTTGTTGTTGAAGGTTTCCTTTTCCAAGAAATTTTCAAATACTTGCCTTATTGTTCAAGGATTTGTTTTACAAGCACTTTCACATTTCAGTTTACTGCAAGCACCTTATTTCAAGCATCTAATCTCATTTGGTGGCATCTTTAAACCTATTGGGTAATAATCACACCGTTAATAAATTGTAGATCTTGCATACTTAATTTAATTCTTTTTCTTCAAGAATTTTGGGTAGTTGTTAATAAATTTTCCATTTATTCATTTGTCTATAAGAATTTGATTTAACCTTGAAATAGTGTTCATATTGCACAATCCATTTGACTACATAAATTGTAATATTGTTTAGTTCAGACAACACTTAAACTGTCGATAAACCAATCTAGTTTAGTTTCTGTAAAGATGTAACTCATTTACTTGACTCCATTTGTTGATAGGCACTAGTCTTCTATATCCGAGGATCTACTTATCATTGAAAGAAACACCTGCATTGTATACTGCTTGTCATTCTTGGGATAGTATAAAGTCTTAGGCTTAAAACCTTTATAAAAGATCCCTTTAATGAATAGTTAATAAACTTAGGAATAATTTACTGTAGGGACTACCCCCCTTGGATTTGTTGGGATTTGGCCTAAACGAAGGAGTTGGTAGACTATGGTGACAATGGTCCCCAGCTCTAAATTTCCCCCAAGGACACACAAAGCGAGTTGGAGACTTCCCCGAGTGATAAAGTGTGTATTAGGCAGCAACAAGGCCCAACTAAGGTAACAATAAATGAATTTGGAGAACCCCAAGGTAATATCATGACACTTGTGCAATTGAGTGGTCATGAATCCTGGAGAGGGTCGAGCCCATTTTCATGGTAAATCTGTGTCCCTTCAAGAACATCGAGGATTTTAATTTGTCAGGTTCTGGGTCGCATTTGAAGGGATTTGCGAGCTCCGGCACAGTCCTTGAACACTCAGGAGGTTTTATATTATGTTGAGAAGGGTCATGACACTTAAGGGAGGCCGAATCCTCTCACTTGCAAGCTAATACACTTCATAGGAGGTGTGGTGAATCTCTTGAAGAGACTGTGAACCTTTTGAGAAGGACACCCCCATTTCTCAGTTGACATGTGTCTGTAGGGTCGTGTTCTCATTTGGAAAGGGTGAAATTTGAGTTGAACCTCATTCCCTCTAACCATTGAGCACGCAACCTTAACATTATTGAAAATTGTGACCACTTGTACAAATCTGGGTAAAGCGTGAGTGGCTGCAACAAATTTGTCATTGTTGACTATAATCGCCTAAAAAAAATCACAAGTCAACAACGCTATATGAGACAATATCTTCATTCTAGTTTTTTGACTTTATTTGAACTTAAGAAGGATCCCATAAATCACCAAGAGAGAAGCCTTCTATATAATTTTTTATTTCATATATTGTGAAGCATCTTTGTATGCCTCAGGCCAACATAAAGAGTACATAAAAATGAATGACATCTTCGTATATGAAATGTTCATCTTCAACAAACTATAATCATGGGGTTTCATGATTTACATGGAAAATTAGTTACCTGTCACTTGGAGACATATCAACAGTAGAAGAGTCGTGGCAATAATACTGGTCAAGGTTATTGCATTTTGAGTTTTTGCAGCAACAAAAGTTGAGGTTTCACACATCCTGGTCAAATGGGACACACCGTCCAGATTTGATAAGGTTGAATTATTTTACAGCATTTTAGTGTTGAGGTCTTCCTCAGAATAATCCAAGTTTGGTTTAGTCTTGTCTTCTATAGCAGACATATACAGAGGTTTGACATATATAGTTAAAGGTAAATGATTGGTGATCACGATGCCCTAAGTTACACATACAATAATAAAGGTATATTATGATGCCCTGGTTCCATTTGCACAAAAATGAATGAAGTGGCATGTGTGTGATATGCATATCCAACCATGTATATAGTGCAGAGTTTGTCAAAGCCTTTGATTGCAAAGTTAGGGTATCAAGGTAGTACAACCCGTTGAAGATGATGGTTTTGTTTATGGTACGTAAAAATGAATGACATTTTCCTATATGAAATGTTCATCTTCAACAAACTGTAATCATGGGGTTTCATGATTTACATGGAAAATCAGTTACCTGTCACTTGGAGACACATCAATAGTAGAAGAGTCGTGGCAATAATACTAGTCAAGGTTATTGCATTTTGAGTTTTTGCAGCAACAAAAGTTGAGGTTTCACACATCCTAGTCAAATGGGACACACCATCCAGATTTGATAAGGTTGAAGTATTTTACAACGTTTTGGTGTTGAAGTCTTCCTCAGAATAATCCAAGTTTGGTTTAGTCTTGTCTTCTACAGCAGACATATACAGAGGTTTGACATATATAGTTATAAAGGTAAATGATTGGTGATCACAATGCCCTAAGTTACACATACAATAATAAAGGTATATTATGATGCCCTGGTTCTAGTTTGACAAAAATAAATGAAGTGGCATGTGTGCGATATGCATATCCAACCAAGTATAAAGTGCAGAGTTTGCCAAAGCCTTTGATTGCACAGCTAGAGTATCAAGGTAGTAAAACCCATTGAAGATGATGGTTTTGTTTATGGTAGTGGTCATAAAATACCATAAATAGTTTTGAGTTCCATAAGTTGATATTGACAGAAGTAGGGTATTGAGTTGATAGATTGACATAGAATACGAATACTGTAGGTATGAGTAGAATTATGATGATGATAGAAATCCTTGGTTGAACTGCTATAATGTGATGATGATACATACTCTAATAGTGGTGTACACCTTGTGATGAAAACCAAGATGATGTGCTGACATGATGATCCAGAACTTGATGTTCCATATCTTGCCTTGATAATGATGATGGTGACAGTCTTTAGAAGTGTCACCTAGAGTTGTAGCAGAAAGCATAGAATCGCCCAGAAATATTAATGAGATATGTTCACCAACATAAAAAGTATTGACTAGAGGTTGGTTAGCAGTAGTGAAGAGCAACAACATCGATAAGCAGTAGAGGCTGATGAACATAACGATGAGAAGAGAAGGTGAGAATACCTAACAAATATTGATGAGAAGGTGATGAGAAAATATGATGAGAATGAGCAGAGATGGTTGAGCAATAGATTGATGACAATCAATGATTGGCATCAAGCTTGCAAGTAGTGACTTGCACTTGAGTATTTGAATCCTCGAACCATGCTTAGTTGGAGCTAAGAAAAATAGGTTGGGTCCTATTTCAGAGTTGGTGCTCTCCATATCAGTTGGTGTTGATTGTAATTGAGAAGTTTGCTCTCTTCCATGTACAATAAATAAAGATCAAATTACAAAAATATTTGTGTCTCGTTGATGTGATGTTTATGCTTATGAATTTTGGTTGACTTAGCAGATGCATATGATCATGTGATTAATGCTTGATATAATTTGATTGAATAAAATAAGGTTAAAATATTTATAAATTGCTCTCACATTGATTCACCCCCCTCACAGTGTGGCCATTATGTCCAACACTTGTGAACCCTCCACCCCTCATATCGAGTATCCCTTCTGTCTGACCTATAGGTCTTGGTCCTAGTGGGCCCCTCACCACCACACATACTATTGTTGGTCTGCTTCCCTCTTGTGGCATCCCCACTCTAGCCACTATGGTTCAACTGTACCTTCATTTATGCATGTGGGAATTGGCCCTTTTACCACCATTCCGACTATTCACACCATTCCAGTGACTAATCCTATTGTTGGAAGTAATTCATACCAACCCCTGTTTGCATGCAACAACTACATGCCCATCGGTCCCAGCACCATTTTTGGCCCTCATCAATCTAGTACTGGTCCTAGTCTACCATTTATGGCTAGTATCAACTTTCCTGATTTCGCACGGTTGATGAATGGACCCATCCGTCATGATCCATTATGGCCTCCCATGCCTGCCAAATTCCCATCAAACATCCCTAATTTTGAGGGAAAGGTAGGAAAAGACCCTCAAAACCACATCATGCCATTCCACTTATGGTGTTAATCTAAGAATATAGTGGATGATTATATCCGATTGCGTCTATTCTAGTGCACACTCACTAGTGTTACATCCAAATGGTACATTGAAATGCCCCATGCTACTTGTCCAAACTTCTCCTCATTAGCCTCGATGTTTCTTCAGTACTACCAACTACTTGTCCTATACGATGAGGGCATGGAAATTGTATTAACTCATCGACAGAACACTGCTACCCATATCACAGATCATATCCATGATTGGCGTCGTCACCGTAGCTTGTGTAAAATCCAGTTAGATGATAGGATTTTCCTCAATTGGTTTCTCAAAACCTTAACCCCCATCACCAAGGATGTTTCATTTGAGCACCCACAAACTGAGGAAAAATCCATCCTAAAATCACAATAGCTTGATCCTGTTTATGCACAATCCGGTTATCTGTATACCATCATACCTGATGCTCCCCGTGTTGGATCCTCACATCGAGATACATCGGGGGAATCCCAGGATGCTGATGGAGTCATTGGATCTATTACTTAGCATCCCCACCTATACACAACCTCTCCTTCGATGCCACCTCACTACGATAACACCCGTAGTGTTTCCCAACCTAGCTATGCCCCTGACTTTTCATGTGTAACAACTTAGTCTGGAGCCACACCTTCATATCCGTCTCCCGCATCAGTTCCTCACGTTCATAGACCAAGTTTCTTAGCACTTACATGTAAGGGATATATGGTAGGATTTGCAACCCCTTTAGCTGCTCTCACCTATTACCCACCACCTGTGCATCCCACACTTGCTCCATCTCTGAATCCTTCTATTCCTAAAGGACATGTCTATGGTCAGGTGAACCTCGCTAATCAATCCACCCCCAATAACCAACAAGGGCAAGGAGGACGACAGAGAGGTAGGAACCGGGGAAACAACCAATCTCAAGGAGGTGGCCAACAATCCAACCGTCCGAATAAAAATGGATCTAAATCCCTTGAATAGAACCCTCAGTTGCAGATTAACATATGTGCACCATTTGTGATACTTACGATCATTATACACATCGGTGACCCCATATGAATTGTGTCATCCATTTGTTACAAAATGAAAATCAACGTGACCCTAATGCATCCGCTTTGGCATTGTTGCCACCTTTCACACACTTGGGTCATGTGGCAGAAAGCTTCAAGCCACTCGGTGTGTCCTTGGGGGCAAGTCTCGAGTCAACGTTGTCACCTTGTTCTTGATACCTCCGTTTAGGCTCAACTTCTAATGAAGCCAAGGGGGGTAGGCCCTATTAAGTTACTAAGGCTAATTAATTAGTGTGATGGTATTAAACTTAATGAGTTAATTTGGAGTTTTGAAATTAACCAGTGGAAACAAAAGATAACTAGATACAAGATTTTAAGCAGATAAGCACAGTAATGACACTCAATATATATAGAAATGAAAGAAACAAATCAGCAGTTCCTTAAATGGAGTCAACAAAGAAAATAATGTGCTTTCATGTGCTTGAATGAATGTTTTGCAAATGTCTCTTGGTAGATTTTAAATTAGTGTGGAATGTGAATGAGCTAAATTAGGTGAAAAGGGGACTCCAGATATACCCGAGGGGTACACTGAGTATGTCGAAAAGTGAACTTTCACGGCTACCCCCAAGGTGTTTGTGGGATGAAATGGAGTCTCGGAGACTATTGTTCATAACGCACCCATTAGGGGTGCGACAGAGATCGACGCCTCGAGGTCACTTTCTAATTGTTCCCACTCCTTTGGGTATTTTTCCACTGCTTATAGTTCGCTCGAGGCGTTGGATTTTCGCCTGATGGTTTGTCAATTTGGGAGGTGAGGACTAATTAATATATTCACTCAAGTGCTTTTGAGGTGGCTTGACTAATCGGACAAACCGCAACCAAGTGTAGAGCATACACACTGGAGTCTTGTCAATTTTAGTAAATTTTAAGATAGGTGTTCTTGTTAAAAAGAAAATCCTCCAAGAACCTCTTTCGATCCAAGTGGATCTCAATTGGGGAGTAAAGGAGGGGTTAATTTTATTATAGCTGAAGAAACAGTTGATGAAAAAGGAATTAAATATACACAATGCCAGTTTTCTAATTTTTCCTACCATGCATCTCTTTCCCCTTGCGGGTCAATCGAGAAGTCATGGGGTAAGTATTAAAATTACTTTGAAACCACTAGATATGGAATATGGAAATAATTATAAATCAATTTATACTACCCTGCATATTGGAACTATGCTAGATTGAAAAAATATGAACAAAAGGTAAAAAAATGACAGACACAAATCCCCCCAAGGGGGATGGTGAATAGGCTTGAAAGAGCCTATTCGAAAAGAATTTTTCTTTTTATTAGCAGGGATTTACAATATCAAAAAATTGAAATTGATGCACTTTGGTCCTTTTTATATAGGATCCAAAGGCTTACAACAAGCTTGTAACAAGCTAAACTCAAAACACAGCGGTGGGGGAAGCTTCCAGGAAGCTCTGGTTCGTCCAAGAATCGGAAAATGGGCAGAGTCTACTTCTCTTTTTTGTTAGACCTGCTAAAAAACAGCAAGCAATTAAAATCAAATGTGCCCAAACACACTTTAAAAGTGTTTTGGGTCACCACACTAGTTACCGAAAAAAAACTAAGTAAAAAATTGTTAAAAGGGGCTATTCTAGTTTTGCAAAAGGAACCAAGCAAGCTTTCCTTGGGATCTTGGATGTACTTATTTCGATATATATATTGTGTGTCATCATTGTGCTTACTTGTGTTTATTTTTCATCTTGTCATCTATGGTTCTCAATTGTTAATTTCAAACTCCTAAGCAACTTATTCAATTTAATACCATCATACTAAAGTAGTTAGCCTTAGTAAATTAATAGGGTCTACCCACCTTGGCTTCGTTAGGAGTTGAGCCTAAACAGAGGAGTCAAGAACAAGGTGACAACTTTGACTTGAGACTTTCCCCCAAGGACAAACCAAGTAGCTTAAATATTTCTGCCACATTCCCCCCCAGGTGTGTGAAAGGAGACAACAGGGTGCTAGTATGAAGGGGCCTGCGTTTGGGAGGAAATCACTCCCAAAGGAAAAACGTCAATCCTAAAAAAGTAAACCAAGGGGAGGTTCCAACCCTAGTTTTATTTTTTTAATTATTATTATAACTCCACCAAAGGGAGGTTCTGTTGATTCTTATTGGAGGATATCAAGCTCAAGTCAAAGGAAAAAAACTAAAACCCTAATACAAGGTGGTTTCTCAAGAGGGTTTTGGATCCAAGGGGTTTCGTATTTTTCCTATTTAAGAAGGGCTCCTCTCCCTCACTCCACACGATTTTCTCATGCTTAGGTTATGCTACCAAATTCTCTCATCTTCTTCTCTCATGTTTTTCTCAAGCTTTGCTCAAGTCCTAGAGGCTCTCCTTGTATTGAATCTTGCCTTAGTTGGGCCTAATAGAAATAAATCTTTGGAGGATATCTATCATTTTTTGGTGTTTGGTCTCTTCTCTTCAAGCTTGAGGTAAAAATAATAAATTTTTGTGAGATTTATTTATTTTTTACATGCATACATGCCCCTTGTAAAGGTTTTTACAAAGGGGAGTTGATAGAGAATGGTTATTTTCTATTGTTTGTGAGTAGTTTACTTTAGATCTACAAAGGTTTTTGTAGATCCATTTGGGTTACTCACCTCTTGCTTGTATTTTGTATATTTCTCTCACATTTTTTGTAGATACGAGGGTTTGAAGAAGGGCCTCCAAGGCTAAGCACTAGATCTATCTTTTTTAATCATAAATATGATATTTTGAAGGGTTTTAGGTGGCTGGAAATGCATTTTGCAGTCCTATAAACTTCATTTTTTAGTCATTTTTTCACCCAGATTTTTGCCCTAGTTCCTAGGTTTTTGGGTACTAACATTCTAACTAGTTTGTTCGGGTTTCCTATCATTTTCGAGCGAGGTTTTCCTTGCTGGTTTTGTCAGGTTTTACATAGGAAATTTTGCCCAAATCATACTAAAGCACCTCAACTTTTAGCTACTTCAAAAGGGGTTCAAACTCTCATCTTTTCTTATTATTTTGTAAGCCCTAGGAGAGTCTGCTCGTGGGTATTCTCTAAAATATTTCAAAGTAATTTGTAATCATATTGTAATTAGGTAGGAAGAAGATCTAGGAAGTAGATCATTACTTGTGATTTCATTTTCAAATAGATCTAATATTTTTCCAGTTTTGACCCACCTTCTCCTTTAGGGAGATTGATGTGTGGTTAGTATATTTGGTTTAGATTAGTTAAATTTTCAAGGATTTCTTTTCTAAACTAAGCATTTAGTTATATCTTTACTTTTTGTCATTTAATTTACTGTTTTGAAGCAATATACAACCTAAACTATCCGTGTATCATCTGCCCTCCATCATCTCCCTTTAGGGAACTTGGATCAAGGGTATGAAAAGTGGAAAGGATTAGGGGCTTTAGGAAATCTAATTAGCTCACATTTCTTTCCTGCAAATCTTTAAGTTTCTGCAAAGCAAATTTATTCTATTGTCCAAAGATCAAGTACTGGCACCTCCCATAAGGGATAAAGCACATGTTGACTTTGTTGATTGTTTCAATTGAAATTTACTTGTTGCACTTTACTTTCTGTATTGTATTTTATAAGTTGGAAATTAACCAACTTATTTGGCCCCTCCTCCTCTACTCAGTCATCACCCTCCAGGGTCTTCTGAGAAACGATGGGTGGTTGAATAATTTTTAGTAATATGAATCCACTTAATTATTTGGTTAGCAGCAGTGATGAGCAACAACATTGATAAGCAGTAGAGGTTGATGAACAGAACGATGAGAAGAGAAGGTGAGATTACCTAACAAATGTTGATGAGAAGGTGATGAGCAAAGATGATGAGCATGAGTAGAGATGGTTGAGCAATAGATTGATGACAATAAATGATTGGCATCAAGCTTGCAAGTAGTGACTTGCACTTGAGTATTTGAATCCTCAAACCATGCTTAGTTGGAGTTAAGAAAAATAGGTTGGGTCCTATTTCAGAGTTGGTGCTCTACATATCAGTTGGTGTTGATTGTAATTGAGAAGTTTGTTTTCTTCCATGTACAATAAATGAAGATCAAATTACAAAAATATTTGTGTCTCCTTGATGTGATGTTGATGCTTATGACTTATGGTTGACTTAGCAAATGCGTATGATCATGTGATTAATGCTTGATATAATTTGATTGAATAAAATAAGGTTAAAAAATTTATAAATTACTCTCACACTAATTCACCCCCCTCACAGTGTGGCCATTGTGTCCAACACTCGTGAACCCTCCAACTGTCATGTCGAGTATCCCTTCTGTTTGACCTACAGGTCTTGGTCCTAGTGGGCCCCTCACCACCACACATACTATTGTTGGTCAGCTTCCCACTTGTGGCATCCCCACTCTAGCCACTATGGTTCATACTGTACCTTCATTTATGCATGGGGGAATTGGCCCTTCTACCACCATTCCGGCTATTCACACCATTCCAGTGAATAATCCTATTGTTGGAAGTAAGTCATACCAACCCCTATTTGCATGCAACAACTAAATTCCCATCGGTCCCAACACCATTTTTGGCCCTCCTAAATCTAGTACTGGTCCTATCCTACCATTTATGGCTAGTATCAACTTTCCTGATTTCGCATGGTTGATGAATGGACCCATCCATCATGATCCGTTATGGCCTCCCATGCCTGCCCAAATCCCATCAGACATCCCTAATTTTGAGGGAAAGGCAGGAAAAGACCCTCAAAACCACATCATCCCATTTCACTTATGGTGTTAATCTAACAATATAGTGGATGATTATATCCGATTACGTCTATTCTAGTGCACACTCACTAGTGTTGCATCCAAATGGTACATTGAAATGCCCCATGGTACTTATCCAAACTTATCCTCATTAGCCTCGATGTTTCTTCAGTACTACCAACTACTTGTCCTATATGATGAGGGCATGGAAATTGTATTAACTCATCGACAGAACACTTCTACCCATGTCACAGATCATATCCATGATTGGCATCGTCACCGTAGCTTGTTTAAAATCCAGTTAGATGATAAGATTTTCCTCAATTGGTTTCTCAAAACCTTACCCACCCATCACCAAGGATGTTTCATTCGAGCGCCCACAAAATGAGGAAGAATCCATCCTGAAATCACAATAGTTCGATCTTATTTATGCGCAATCCGGTTATCTGTATACCATCATACCTGATGCTCCCCGTGTTGGATCCTCACATCGAGATACATCAGGGGAATCCTAGGATACTGATGGAGTCATTGGATCTATTACTTATCATCCCCACCTATACACAACCTCTCCTTCGATGCTGCCTCACTACGACAACACCCCTAGTGTTTCCCAACCTAGCAATGCCCCTGACTTTTCATGTGTAGCAGCTCAGTCTAGAGCCACACCTTCATATGCATCTCCCGCACTGGTTCCTCATGTTCATAGACGACGTTGCTTAGCACTTATGTGTAAGGGCTATATGGTAGGATTTGCAACCCCTTCAACTGCTCTCGCCTATTACCCACCACCTGTGCATCCCACACCTGCTCCATCCCTGACTCCTCCTATTCCTAAAGGACATGTCTATGCTCAGGAGAACCTCGCTAATCAATCCACCCCCAATAACCAACAAGGGCAAGGAGGATGACAGAGAGGTAGGAACCAGGGAAACAACCAATCTCAAGGAGGTGGCCAACAATCCAACCGTCTGAATAAAAATGGATCTAAACCCCTTGAATAGAACCCTCAGTTGCAGATTAAACATATGTGCACCATTTGTGATACTTACGATCATTATACACATCGGTGACCCCATATGAATCGAGTCATCCATTTGTTACAAAATGAAAATCAACGTGACCCTAATGCAATGGCTTTGGCATTGTTGCCGCCTTTCACACACTTGGGTCACGTGGAAAGAATCTTCAAGACACTTGGTGTGTCCTTGGGGGCAAGTCTCGAGTCAAGGTTGTCACCTTGTTCTTGATTCCTCCATTTAGGCTCAACTTCCAACGAAGCCAAGGGGGGTAGGCCCTATTAAGTTACTAAGGCTAATTAATTAGTGTGATGGTATTAAACTTAATGAGTTACTTCGGAGTTTTGAAATTAACCAGCGGAAACAAAACATAACAAGATGCAAGATTTTAAGCAGATAAGCACAGTAATGACACTCAATATATATAGAAATGAAAGAAACAAATCACCAGTTCCTTAACTGGAGTCAACAGAGAAAATAATGTGCTTGCATGTGCTTGAATGAATGTTTTGCAAATGTCTCTTGGTAGATTTTAGATTAGTGTGGAATGTGAATGAGTTAAATTAGGTGAAAAGGGGACTCCAGATATACCCGAGGGGTACTTGGAGTATGTCTAAAAGTGAACTTCCATGGCTACCCACAAGGTGTTTGTGGGTTGAAACAGAGTCTCAGATACTATTGTTCATAACGCACCCATTAGGGGTGTGACAGAGATCGACACCTCGAGGTCACTTTCCAATTGTTCCCACTCCTTTGGGTATTTTTCCACCGCTTATAGTTCGTTCGAGGCGTTGGATTTTCACCTGATGGTTTGTCAATTTGGGAGGTGAGGACTAATTAATATAGTCACTCAAGTGCTTTTGAGGTGGCTTGACTAATCGGATGAACCGTAGCCAAGTGCAGAGCATACACACTGGAGTCTTGTCATTTTTAGTAAATTTTAAGATAGGTGTTCTTGTTAAAAAGAAAACCCTCCAGGAACCTCTTTCGATCCAAGTGGATCTCAATCAGGGAATCAAGGAGGGGTTAATTTTATTATAGATGACGAAATAGTTGATGAAAAAGGAACCAAATATACATAATGCCAGTTTTATAATTTGTCCTACCATGCATCTCTTTCCCCTTGTGGGTCAATCGGGAAGTCGTGGGGTAAGTATTAAAATTACTTTGAAACCACTAGATATGGAATATGGAAATAATTATAAATCAAATTATACTACCATGCATATTAGAACTACGCTAGATTGAAAAAATATGAACAAAAGGTAAAAAATGACACAGACGCAAATCCCCCCTGGGGGGATGGTGAAGAGCCTATTCGAAAAGTATTTTTATTTTTATTAGAAGCGATTTACAATATCAAAAAATTGAAATTGATGCACTTTTCTCCTTTTTATCTAGGATCCAAATGTTTACAACAAGCTTGTAACAAGCTAAACTCAAAACACAACGGTGGGGGAAGCTTTCGGGAAGCTCTGGTTCATCCAATAGTCAGAAAATGGGCAGAGTCTCCGTCTCTTTTTTGTTAGACCTGCTAAAAAACAGCGAAAAATTAAAATCAAATTTTCCCAAACACACTTTAAAAGTGTTTTGGGTCACCAGTTACCGAAAAAAAACTAAGTAAAAAATTGTTAAAAGGGGCTAATCTAGTTTTGCAAAAGGAACCAAGCAAGATTTCCTTGGGATCTTGGATTGCTGTTTGGGAAGCCAATGAGATATGCACTTTTATTGCAGAATTTAAATCTTTAAAGAACGAAAAAATAAACTACCTTATGAGCAAGTTTTAGATCTATGATTTAGCTACTTGCAAAAAATGAAATTCCTACACCTAGATCTATCTTTATGAAATGATATTCTTTATGAAATTACAAATCTAAGCAGCAAGAATCTTATGAAATAGATCTAACAATATATATTCAATTCTTTGAACTATATCTGATCATAAGAGGGAGAGACAGGTAACTGGAAGATTGATTTTTTTTAAGAAATGAGAAGAAGAGGAGAGAAGGTCGGCTCGTTGCTTAATGGAGCAAGCTGAAAGGAGGCCTTTTTGTGGAGCGTTGAGGGACAGAGTCTTGAGATTATTGGATAAGGAATGGCGTCAATCTTGATCCACACTTTCATCCAATTGGGAACTTGCAACTAAATAACACAAGCCTACACAACACCTCGTGAGATCTGGATATAGATGTATAAAGCAACAAAAATGAAAGATCATGCAAAAATAATCTTATTTAAGAATATAACTGAAATTCTTGAGCATACATCATATGGATAAACAAGAGCAAGAAATCTAACTTGCCTAGTTTACATGCTTACTTGATTCAACCGAATGCTTGAAGCCAGAAAATGAAAGCAGCATAGAAATTTGAAAGAAATTGCAGTTACCACATTAGCAGCATAACACTGAGAATCCACACAAACACATGAACTACACGGTATAGCTACCAAATCTTCTTTATTCACAAAATATAGCAGTATTACAATGGTAACAACTCCTCAATCTAGATCTAACGACCTTGGAAGAGGTAGCTTGAGCTTTATTTATACAAAAAAGGAGATCCAACCCAGGGGGGGCGCAAATCCCAAGGAGATAGACCATTGTAGCTGAAGGAGAGTCCATCAATGCCTGATATGTGTCTAGCTGAGCCAGATCTGAGTCTCACTGAGTGCAACTGTCAATCGAGGGGTTGATCTGACTGACACCTCAACCTGTTGACTGAAGCATCCACCAAAACTCATCCAGATGAGCCCAAACGTGTGGAGGAGAGAGGGAGGGCGAAATTCCCCATAAAGGATGCTAAAGTTCAACTCTGGATCTATCCAGATCACCTCCTTCAGTCAACAATTTGTCAGATCCAGTCAATCTGGTTCAGATCTGACTGATTTCAATCAAATCGGTTGAGAATCCACTGATCTAGGATTTTGTATT
This sequence comes from Pseudotsuga menziesii, assembly GCA_001517045.1. NCBI lineage: Eukaryota > Viridiplantae > Streptophyta > Pinopsida > Pinales > Pinaceae > Pseudotsuga > Pseudotsuga menziesii. Next base: position 304,681 of record LPNX010771397.1, read on the forward strand.
TGCTCCATTATTCAACAATTTATTAATTAAAATAATCAATAATTGGTTTTTTAGGGTTTTCTGACCTGAGTGATAGAAAATCACTCAAAACTAGGAAATAGTGGGTCCATGGGTTTACATGGTGCTCTTAGCTTGAAAATGAGAACCTACATGGCTGAAACTGATTATTTGTCCCACTTTTATTACAAAATCATTTTTTCCAATTAAACTATTAAAAAATACACTAAGTTTTGGAAAAAATAAATTTTAATGAAAAACACTAAAAAAATAAAAAAAATAAAAAAGTTGAAAAAACCTAGAGGGACTTAGACATGTTCATATGACTCAACCATGATTCCTAGCATGTTTATACATTGACACATAGACTCTAATAACCTCAATAGGCATAAATTCCAAGACGACCACCCCAACTTTTGAGGTATGGAGTGAAAAACTTAGAAATTATCAGTTGTTTATTCAACAACCAATAATAACCAAGGGAAAAAACACCTTGGGCTGATCAAATTGACAAATGAAGTCTAAGAGACCGAGTCTTTTACAGACACTATCATGCTAGAACATTTATTACAATTCCCCCATGGGGTATGAACATGTAATATAGTACAACAAAGCTTCCCAGAAGTAAGACTGAAGGTTTTCTGAAGTCCGAACAAGTTATCCTTGTTCGGTTCACCAGGCTCACTTGATAAAAAAACACTAAGTACAACTTAGGTGGTAACATTCTGGCTCCAACTGCAGAACGTGTGCTCGATCTGGTCATAGGGCAAGGAGAGGATACGAGAACACCAGTATCTCTGGTTTATACACCCTGTACAAACATCTCAACTTGACAAGAAAACCTCAGTAGCACAAGCTTTACATAAAAACCAAATGAACCATTAAGCTAATTTATTTAAACAAAATAAATGTAACTAACTAATGAAAAAAATGTTTTATTATAGCTAAAACAAAAATGCGAAAAGTAAATGCTCTTTTTCAAGGAGCTTATTTTCCTACTCTAAGCATGATATAAAAAGGGTTAATTGTATTCAGAAATCCAATGTAACCACCTAAGCATTTTATTAACATAAAAAAAAATTCCTTGTCTTCGGTTACCAGCCAAAGTAAGGATACTTTATTCAGAAAATACAAACCTGCGTGATGATCTGGAATGGGTGGGATGGATGGGAGATCATAAGAATATAATACTTCATCAAATTTCTTCCCAAACTGGTATGTGCTTGCACAAGCTGCTTCTATCCATGACTGGATAGGGTTGATATACAAATCAGAGTGATGAGGCAGATTGACTACACCATCATACTAATCATCAAGGTTTATCGGATGATAACTCATTGTATAAGCCCCAAGCGGCTCTAAATCATAAGGAAAATCCATATGTGAATATGATAGTTGAGACTGATATTCCACTAACTACATCACATCTGTCTTTTCACAACAATGCTTCTTAATGTCTTCATTATTGATACCTTTGTACGGATCTGAATGATATGACTCTGAATGATCATATAAGAGTTTTGAATGCTGCTTTTCCATACTAGGATTTTCCCAGGTCTCCAGATCCATGCTTCCCTCTATGGAAGTATAATAGATTGGAATTCCACAAATTTCTAAATAAACACTCCTTTTGTTGGATATAGCATATATAGGATTCTTAATAAGATATTCACAAAAATCCCAATAGTCATCACCACCGTCTATGTCAGATGTGATGGATTCCCCATTGCTAATATCAAGTTCTCTTTTTCTTAATTACTGATACTAATATATGGCTCATACTGATCATATTAATAAACTGCATGCTCCTTTTTCATATCAAAGTTTCCCAAGGTCACATGGTCCATGCTCTCTCCTTTAAATATGCCATAGACAGAAAAGTCAACAAAACCATCAAAAGTTTATGGTTCATTATTTTCCTCTTTATTCATGTCATAGACTGGATTTTCCATGAATGTCCAGGACTCCTCATCAACATCTTTGTTGGAGATGAGGGAGTCTTCATCACTTGTAGCATGCTCCAAGTTATACTTGTCCTCATTTTCATACTCATCTTCTTCAGAGAAAAGGTCATAAGGCAGTAAACCTTCCAGACTGTCATCATTATATGGAGAACACATAGGAGTCCCATCATGTACATTACAATTTTCATCATAAGTTTCACTGTAAGATTCAGCAATGGTTTCATCCTTAGGTTTGTACTGTTTAGCTGGAGACAAAGCGTAGGCCTAGCCTACCATGTATATATGATCAGGCTCACTTGAAGTTGTTTCCTGACTACTAAACTCGGGAAGTCCATGTTCCATGACTTGATTTGCAACATAACAAGTGCTTTCTTGGTGGAATTGTTCACAGGGTCTACACCATGGAATTACTTCTTCTACCATGTTAGCTGAGTCTAACTGGTTTGGAATCCTAGGCTCTTGCTGAGGAAAATTCTTTTGATACATCTGATTCTTCTTAGGATGAAAGTTCCTAGGTCCATTATTTCTTTCCATTATGATTATTCTATTGTGCATATGATTCAGTTGTGCGGACTGATTTTCCATAAGTTGGTTTTGACTAGTAACCAAGTCTTTTATCATGTCTGTTACCTTTTCCATGGGATCTTTAGAGGCTCCCTTTTCTTTTGATTCAATGGCTTTTCCCTTAGTGTAACCTAGAATGTTGGATTTTCCTAAAGACCGCATATTCTTTTCTATTTTTTCGGCCAATTCCTGAGCAGTTTTTAGATCGGCTGGCTCTTTGTCTCTTAACCGGTACCTCAAATCACCAGTGAAAGCTTCGATGTAATATATGAGGATAGAGGCATCCTTCGGCTTGATTTCTTTAGGGAGGTCCGCAACCACACGCCTGAACTTAGTGTTAAATTCATCCATGGTTTCATTCTCCATCTTCTTAATGTTATGAAGGGCAGCAAGCATATGTCTTGGTTCTTTCTTTTCTCCCCATTTCTTTTTAAAACCCTCTAGGAATTCACTAAGAGTTTTATATGAATCATCATCTAGGTTGAGGTACCACTCTTCAGCATCATCTTCTAAGGATAAAGCAAAGAGCTTCATTTTGACATTGTCATGGTCATGGGCATCATCATAGCAATAACTGACCAGGTGTTTTTCAAACTTTCGAAGGTGAGACTTTGCAGTGATGGATCTATTGCCCTGAAATATGGGGAGCTTCTTGATAGAATCTTTTGGAATGGCATGGCGAGCACCTGCTATCCAAGAAAAGTCAAGGGGTTTGAAAAATTCCGTCATTTCTTGAGATTGGTGAACATGACTCTCTACAAATATGTGATGGATATCTGAGAGGGATTGGTTTCCAAAATCTTCAAGGTTTCTACGAGAAGTCTGCCTATTCAATCTTTCCCTAATAAACATTTTGGGATCAGGGAGAGGATTGAATAATTGTCGGCGGTTTCTTCGGGTAGAAATTCTTGAAGGGATGTTAGATAGTGGAGTCACCAGATGGATCGAGTTTTAATTTTTATGTTTTTTAAAGAATAGATCAATCAAAAGTTTTTATCTTTTTAGTTGTTTAGAAAAAAGTTAAGCTAAGTCATACTTAGGAATAAAACGATTTATCCCCAGCAGCGGCGCCAAAAAGTGTTGCCGCCTTTCACACACCTCGGTCACGTGGAAAAAATATTCAATCCACTCGGTGTGTCCTTGGGGGCAAGTCTCGAGTCAAGCCTATCACCTTGTTCTTGACTCCTCCATTTAGGCTCAACTCCTAACGAATCCAAGGGGGTTAGGCCCTATTAAGTTACTAAGGCTAATTACTTAGTGTGATAGTATTAAACTGAATGAGTTACTTAGGAGTTTTGAAATTAACTAGTGGAAACATAAGATAACTGTAATGCTCCAAGTATGGTGTATAGACCTGAAAGCTCTCCAATTCTGTTAATTGTATTAAAATTTCTGAACTTGAAATAGTTTACACAATGACTTCTTTGACTGGGCAAATAAGGGGTTTATTCTGGGAAATTTTGCAGACAAAAGGAGTGAGCAGTGGGCAGTAACCAAAGACAATCAGACATTGAATTTCCTCTCCCCTAACACATTTATATCTGGTTCCATTTAGGGTTCAGAATCCGCACTGCGGAAATGTACTACCATGCTTCTGGGCAGCCAAACCGTGCAACTAAGGAGAGTAGTTCGGTCTATTTCAACCAGGGGATTATGGAAACTTGCAGATGTTTATTCCAGAATTAATATAACATAAATAAAGGATTTAAATATTTCATTTATGTTCTGGAAAGTTCTAATAATTTTCGGGTGAATTTGGGATTTTTGGCAGTTTTGGCCAAGGAGAACCCTACGCAGAGCAGGATGCAAAAGGTTGGTATGACCCAAAAAAAAAATGGTTCTGGAGATTGATATGGGAATTTAGGCCTTTTAATGACCTACAAGAACTGATAGAGCTCAGTTTGAGTTTACAGAACCTATTTTTCATCAATTTCAGTAAAACTAGTTATTAAAAACTAGTAATCTAGCTAGGGTCTTAAAAAGGCTAATAAATCATCTTAAATTCAATTCTGTGAAACCTGAGATTTATAACAGAGATAATTATGAACTCTCTGAACAGGAATATTTATTTGAATCCCTTCCCCATTATGAAATATTCATTACAACACACATATTCACTCAATTCCCCCATACACTGATAAAATAGAGTCTTTTAATGGAACTGAGATAATATCCTTCAGGGTATGAGATATATCAACCTGATAAATGTAATGTTCAGAATATATTGATAGTGCCTAACAGAAATAACATTATTGACTAACCATTACAAAGAGGCTTTCAAAATAAAGGGGCAGGAGGCCCAGAACATGACCGGCAAAAGAGGCTGTGAGCATAGGTGAAGCATGGGATTCACTGTATCTCGACCTGAATGTGTTAGAGGCTGAAAATAACTCTGATCATACTTCAATGGCTGCAATGTAGTGCTCCATACCTGCAATAGAAATAAAGGGAGATAGAAGAGAAGGGAGGAGGGGTTTGGGGACCATCACCCAATGTTCTGAGGCACCACACTCAGAGAGTATGCTCACATAGCATAACCACAATATCAAATCATCCAAACTGAAGCAATGGGTTTGAATTTATCTTTTATAGACTTATGGATGACCTGCTTAGTAAGTTGAGGCCAATGGTGACCTGTGAGAGCAAGTCAACCCCATGGGTGACCTAACCCTAGCCACAAAAGCGCCCCCTTTGGGAAATTAGGCAAGTAGGACCATGTGGAATTGTTTCTAATTCCAAATCATCCTTCACATTTAGAAAGTGCACCCTCCCTTAGTAAAAATATGCCTCTTTTGAGTTATGACAACTTTCTGCTTTTCCTGGCTCATACGGAAACTCTTACTTTCCTTAAAAAACTTTTCTGTTTTTACCTCTTTTTGCTTTTTATTCTTTTAGGAAACTTCCTTTTATTCTCTTACTTGATTTTGTCATGGACTTTCTTATTTTTACCAAGGAAAGTTTACTAGCTTTCCTCAATGCACCCTCTTGACATGGCAGCCTTAATTCCACATCATTATTGTGCATAATAAATAAAATTGCTGAAATAAAATTAAATACATGCCTTAGAACAATTATTAGTAAAAATCTATCCTAGGAGGAATAATTAATAACAACTTGAGCCCCTAGGAACTTAGCATGGTCAACACTTTTAATGGTCAATTTAAGGGGACATGATAGTCCTCCCCTCCCAAATATGCTTGTCCTCAAGCAGAAGCACCACAGAGTGCTGCAAATTTGTCCACCATGTTTCTGCTGCACCACTCTGATCATAGTCATTTCTTTGATGCCACTTCCTTTAGCAAAATTGCCAACCCAGTTAAAGTAACTGAGTAGAATTCCTGGATCCCACGGCCTCCTCTGCAAGGACCCAAATTTTTTCACCACCTTTTGAACTCTGCCATTCCTAAGAATGCCTGGATCCCATAGTTTTATCTGCCTCCTTCCACCCATCAATAAAAACAACAAAATTTTATCATTGTAGAGGAGGAAAATGAGGTTATGAAAATCATACCACCATACTAGGAGCTCATCTCTCCCCATGCCAAGCTAAACATTTTTTAAACTCTCCCACCAAACATGGAACTCCTCATCTGCTATCTTTGTTCTGGTGCAAGACCTCAACATTATGCTACTTGTTCCACCAAATTGACTCAAGTGGAACTTCCATTCATAGCCATGCATGATGAAGAAATCAAATAGATACCTCTGATGTTTCATGTACACATAGAAAGGTAATGGTGAAATTTTCATACCACATGGCTGAACCATTAAGTCATCAATGGAATATGTGGGAGCCTCCTGCTCTGCATGTGGCATCAATAGGAAAAATCCTTTCACCCAATTTTCATCCCCACATGATGTGGCTGAAATAGAAGTGTGGGGTGAAGAATTGTGAGCCAAATCCCTACAATGCTCATCAATCAAGATAATGGATCCAAAAATTCCTCCATTAGTTTTCTGAGTGACGGTGTGATCATGTGCCTCCTCCAAAATTGTACAACATTTTCCCAGAGGCAACTCATAATCTCTTAGGAACCATGCAAGTGCTTGATCTTCATATTGCTTGACCTCAAACTTCTCAAGAACATGGAAATCGGAATGCACCTCATGTGCATGTATACGAGAGGTATATAATAGCTGCAAAATAAGTCTTTGTTGCTGTTCACATGTCAAGACAATGTCAGTCACAACAAAAAAATTATTGCAGAAATAAAAAAATTTCCCTTCCAAGGTCTTCATTCCAAATATGTCTCTATGGAACTCAACAGGTGCTCCCCTCTTCATCCAATGGCTCAAATCTTTGCCATTGATCCAAGGGTGCAAAAATCCATCAATTGACCCACACATTGAATGTATGTGTAGATTTGATGCCTTCTTTTCAAAAGTGGCTGCACAAACATGCCCTTTCTGCTGCTTGTAAATCATAGAAAAATCAGCAATATTAAAAACAAATTTCTTGCAACAAGACATAAATTTTTTACCTTCCCTATTTTCCTC